>PISX010034760.1:0-13650 GCA_004024625.1 Mellivora capensis
AACCTCCACACTGTTCTCCAGAGTGGCTGCACCAACTTGCATTCCCACCAACAGTATAAGAGGGTTCCCCTTTCTCCACATCCTCTCCAACACACGTTGTTTCCTGTCTTGCTAATTTTGGCCATTCTAACTGGTGTGAGGTGGTATCTCAATGTGGTTTTAATTTGAATCTCCCTGATGGCTAGTGATGATGAACATTAGAAGACTTCTAATGAAGATGTGCCAGCCTTGTCATTGAAGGAAATGAAAAGAAATTGAAGAATTAGTATTTTAATCCCAAATTTAGGATTCCTATTAGAGAGGTTCAGATTTGGTTAGATATCCATCCTGGAAATAATCATTTGTGACCTGAGAGTGTAGTGTGGTTCACATATGTATATACCAGACCAATCAGTGTAGCCAGGAAAGCAGAGGAAAAAGAAAAAAAAAAAAGACAAAACTCACAAAGAGCATTAAAGCTTCCATGAACATTATATTGTCGAAGTGGAGACATGTCTACTAATTAGAAAAGAAGGAAGAAGGCTAAGCATTAAGTTCTTTAAGGTCTAGCATGACAAATACTTTGTTCATCAGATTTTTCAAAACTTCCCTAATTACTGCTTGCTTCATGTTCCTAGTAGAACTTCACTCAAACTCATTTTACTCTATTATAGAAAATTTCATATAGCATTATATGATCTTACATACCTGTCTTTGCACAATGTGAGCCAATTAGAACTTGTACCATGTTTTACTTACCAATGATTAAGAGAGTTCAGGTACATTCTAGCTGCACACTACACATTTTTAATAAATAAATGAATTATCCTATACTGCTTGATACAAGTACAATTTATGCATCCTTATTTGTTAGCCTCCCCATCTTTCTGCCATCATATTATCACATTAAGTGCTTTCAGTCAACTTTTTCATAAAAAATGTGTACATATACTGTTATATTAATGACCATATTTTCTTCAGAATAGAGCTCACTCTCCTAAATGTCTAACTTTTATTCACATTCTTGTTTAATAACTGTTTCTCTGGTTAAAGGAATGTAAGCTTTATGATATTGGGGTCTTGTTTTACTCATCTCTGTATTCTTTTCTTTAGTTTAAATATTTCATTTATTGGGGTGCCTGGGTGGCTCAGTGAGTTAAGCCTCTGCTTTTAGCTCAGGTTATGATCTCAGGTCCTGGGATATTATTGGAGGACTGAAATGTGCATAAAATTATTTTTTGGGGGGCGCCTGGGTGGCTCAGTGGGTTAAAGCCTCTGCTTTCGGCTCAGGTCATGATCCCAGGGTCCTGGGATCGAGCCCCACATCGGACTCTCTGCTCTGCAGGGAGACTGATTCCTCCTCTCTCTCTGCTTGTATCTCTGCCTACTTGTGATCCCTCCCTCTCTCTCAAATAAGTAAATAAAATATATATATAAAAGATTTTATTTATTTATTTATTTATTTATTTATTTATGAGATACAAAGAGAGCAAGAACAAGTGGGAGGAGGAGCAGAGCATGCAGTCCCATGGTGAGCTTGATCTTATGACCCTGAGATCATGACCTGAACTGAAACCAAGAGCTGGACACTTAACCTAGTGAGACATCCAGGTCTCTTAATCTGAATACCCCAAACAGTGTCAGAAATGTAGCAGGTGTTTCCAATGTAATGAACAATATATGGTGAATCTAGTATAAATCCTGGCATTCAGAGATTATTGTTTTATACTGGATAAAAGCCTTATAATTAGGCTCACAAAATTATTGGAGGACTGAAATGTGCATAAAATTATTTTTGGGGGGGCGCCTGGGTGGCTCAGTGGGTTAAAGCCTCTGCTTTTGGCTCAGGTCATGATCCCAGGGTCCTGGGATTGAGCCCCACATTGGGCTCTCTGCTCTGCAGAGAGCCTGCTTCCTCCTCTCTCTCCCTGCCTGCCTCTCTTGCCTACTTGTAATTTCTGTCAAATAAATAAATAAAATCTTTTAAAAAAATTATTTTTTTGTAGTGTAGCAGAGAAAACTTTGTTATAGTTGACATTTGAATGAGCCTGGAAAAAAGGATTGAATTTGTTTAGGTGGAAGGAAATGCCAAATGCAGGTATCAATATGAATATGTGGTGGAAGTGAGGCAGGCAGGCAAGGATATCTAAATGATTGAACAGGGAAGTGGGATACCTGTAGGTGGACACTGGAGAATGAGATTGGAAATAATTTGAGGCAAAGCCTTGGAGAATTTTCAATTGCAATCAAGGAAACTGCATTTATTTTTTTTTTTGTTACATGATACTTTATTTGTCCACAAATAAACGGTCTACTTCATTCTCAAGACTCTTATCTATAAATAATCTATCCCATTATTAAAATTCCCAAACTTTTATACATAAAACTTCTTTTTCTTTAAGTTTTTATTTAAATTCCACTTAGTTAACATACAGTATAATATGATTTCAGGTGTACAATATAGTGATTCAACACCTCCACACAACACCTGCTGCTTACTACAACCAGTGCACTCCTTAATCCCCATTATCTATTTTTTAAAATATTGAAGAAGCATTGGTAATTTTTGATCAGATAATAATGAAATCATTGGAGACGACACAGATAATTGTTAGAATTAGATGAAAGGTATTAAATGTATAAACTAGGAGACAGATGGTGGAAATAAATATGAGGTATTGTGTGAAAATATTGTGGGAGAAAGATAAATTATAATTGGTAATGCACCATAGTGAAAAACAAGGCAGACACAGGTTTTGAGTCCAGGTGACTGGATAGATGCAGGTATCATGTGTAGACATAAGAAAAATTTGAAACTAAGGAAGTCTGAGAGGGAAGATGCATCATGTTTTATAGGAAGTCATAGGATATCTGGAGCTACCCAGAAGCAGGAGTTGAAAATTCAGGACTGGAAAGCATATAAGTTTCTAAGGCTAGAAACAGATTTGGCAGTCATGCACACAGAGGTAAACATTGAATTCAGTTCTAGTAAAATGGTTCAGATTAAATTTACGGAGAAAGATGAGAAGACGTAAAACAGATCTATAGGGAAGTTTCTAATTATTAGTATTCATTGTAGAGTAATAATAAGGTAAGGTAAATGTTTTTTTGCAGTAAATAAGGTGTTCTAATCAAAACAATGTTTGAATTATAAAATAACCTAATGGAACATAGTGGTAGATACCAGATTTGACTTATATTCTTCTTCCAAAACAACTTATCTTTATGTAAAGTTGTCATTGATGTGAATTCTTAGTCAACAGTGAAAACCAGGTGGCTCCCTTATGGGTTCTCTGTACTAAGTTTGGTGGTTGTCCCTCCACCCCAAAACCCCCCACCTCCCATGATTACAATAACTTGCTAAGGTGATTGCCAAACTTCCAAAGGAAGATGCTGGAAATGGATATTAGAATATAATGTAATCTACACTTGGAGTTTTTCTTAATTTGCTATGGAAAATTCATTTATCTGTTCATTTAGCAAACAAATAGTGATTATCTATTGTGTACTTTTCTTATTGGTTGTAGTTTATTTGCTTATCAAACTAGACTCTTACCACTTAGAGGAAATATACACAAAATTATTCTAAAACTCTGAGTTCCTTCAAGGTTAATAAAATCATTCTTAAAGAAAACTAGCCAACTGTAGTTTGGGGAAAAATTTCAAACTGTTTTGAGGGTACTAATGCTGGATAATTTAGCATAAGATTGTGACACTAATATGAGAAAATTCTAAAAAAGCTTTAGAGGAAGACATTTTAATTTCCTTACTCGCTCAAAATATTTATGCCAAAAATGTATGGAAGTGAATGAGTATTTACAGAAATAAAAATTGAAATGTTTATGGCAGTTCATAAAGATAATGCTCAACTTCATTCACATGCAATAATTATATATTTAAAAATATGTTATGCCTGTCCTTTCCCACTTTCCTCCCCTGTGTCTTTTGAAAGTCACAAAACTTTAAATTTCCAGTTTTAAAGTTTCCACTCAAAATGTTATTTATTTCAATGAGTTGCTTTCAGAATAATGCAGTTCATCATCTTATTACATATAGTATTTTAAGTTGTGTTAAAGAATGGCAACTAGTTGGTAAGAAGATTAAAACAGTATCATATATATATATATAGTACTATAAAGTTTAGAGTGAAAACAGCTATATATATATGATATCATATATGTATATATATATCAGATATATATATATTTAATATATATATATCTAAACTTTATAGTAATATATATATATATTACTATAAAGTTTAGAGGGAAAACAGCAGCATTTTGCTTCACTCTTCCCTAGCCCCTACTCCCATACGCAGGGCTGACCACTTTCAAATATTTAATTATTATTCCTGGTGTTTATTTTCATATTTATCAACAGTATGCTGTATTACTAATTTCATATAACATTTTATGTTAGTTAGAAACTTCCTGTTAAGGAAGGTGAATTTTTATTATAATACCTCTCCCTCAACTTCAAATCCCTGCATTTTACCATCTATAATTATGAGTATTTTTTGTTTGAATCAACGATTTTGTTTTTATTTTATTGAATATATATTTAAATTAATGATTTCTGCAATAATATTAAAGCATACTTAGGGTTTTTTTTTATAAAACTTACTGATTTTTCTGGCATTAGTGATTGCCTTGTATTTTGACTCGTTTGGTTTTCAATTAGCAATAATGGCGCCTCAGATAAACCTCATTGGCTACGATACTGCCACTGCACAAAGCTAGTTTTCTTTGTATCTTAATTTAATTGCTTGAACTTGCTCCATCAGATATGATAGATACCTACCAATGTCATTTTTGAAGTGTCTGAGCATATTACATAATTGGAGGGTTTTGTTTGATGGTTTTGTTTTCTTCCTCCCAGAAGTTCCCTTCTTCCTGACACAATAAATCCTGTCTGTTTTCATACCTGATGGCACACGATCATTCTACTATTTTCCTTCCTAAATTCTAGATCATCTTTTGTTGATTTTTGGCATTGGATTTCCTGTTCCCTAGACTTCACATTTTATAATAACTTCATATCAAAGGGAGGATGGAAAGTAAATATATATTGGGAATGTTTGTATTACTGAGAATGTCTTCTATTCTTACTCTTAAACTTGACTGATACATTTTTGGGTATATAATTTTAAACTGAAAATCATTTTCCTTTATAAATTTTAGTCCTGCTATGAATGAGAAATCTGAGGTAATTGGCATTTGTTTCCTGATTTGCAATATGACTTTTCTCTCGGGTTTTTTTTGTTTGTTTGTTTTGTTTTGTTTTTTATTCCTTATATTCTAGACTTCATAATTAGGTGCATTAGATACTATATATACTATATATCATTTTGTTCATTATGCTGGGCTCTTGCATACACAGTAGTCTATACTTTTCTATGTGGAGACTCCTTTGGGTGGCAATTTTAAAATATTCTTTTATAATTTATGTGTTTATTATTCTTATTTGTTAAACTCAGCCAGATGAGAACTTCTGAGTTGACTCTTTAAATTTCTTAACTTGCCTTTTTTCATTTTATTTTTTATTTTATCTTTCAGATTCTTTATACATTATCCTCTGATCCTATTGTTGAATATATTTTGTGCTATTAAAATTTTAATTTCCAAGATCTCATTATTCTTTAGTGTTTGTTCATTTTTATAGAATCGTATGAACAATTTATAAATGCAATTTTTGCCTCACTTTTCCCTGGATATAAATTCCCTGGATAAAAACATATTTCCGTATGCATGATGTTTGTTTTTTCTGGGTTAGAACACCTCCCCTCTTTTCTATGATTATGTTTTGTCTTGGAGACTTCCTTTTATGGCTGGCATTTACTGGTAGTCCATTCATCATTAACAGTAAGATATTAATGACAGTCCTGCTTGAGTAGAGAATATTGACATGTAAGCTACACGGTAATAGAAGCTAGTAATCTAGCTTTTTTATTATGAACCCTAAATGTCAGTGTTTATTAATTAATTAATTAACATTTAATCAATAATAACTAATTAACAATTAATTATTTAATCAATCATCTAATAATTCAAAACCCAATAATTTAATAATTAATCAAATAATTAATTAATTAACACTTGCTTATTAATGCAAGTGTTTTGAAAATTTTACTGTGACACTGTTAATTTCCTTCAGCACTAAGCCTTCCAATCCCAGCCTAAGAGGCACAGGCCTGGCTACAGAAATTTTTGAAACAAGGCAAGATGAAAGCTCAAGTTGGTCCCGTTCTCAAGACTACAGACTTCTGCCTTGTCCTGTGGTTTTCATTGTGTCTTCTTTTCCCCTCTCTTCGGAGCAAGACTTCTTATTTGTTATTTGGAGTCCCTCTTAATCGTCCTTGATGATGGAGTTGAGAGATGAGGGCAGTCACTTTACAGAGAAGAAAAATGAATAGGGTTTGGGCATTTCCAATAGTCTATTTATGAGACTTATTCTCATTTGAGTACCTTTTCAATCATTGGTCCCATTATATAGGAAACTCCATCAAATATTCAGATGGTTGGCTTTCTCTCTCTCCTCTCTTCCCCATATTCAAATGCCACCCTCTATGAGAACTACCCTTAACCACCATATTGAAAATTGACTTTGCCTTCCAACTCTCTATGTTCCCTATACATATTTTCCAGCTTATTTTCCTGGAAAAAATTACTTAATAACTTCTTGATAATTTGTTTATTCTCTTTTTCTCTCCTTTAGGATATAATTTTCATGAGCACAAAGATTAACTGTTATTGGTGAACCACTACAGGGTCCAGGTGAACACAGTCACAAACATAGAGGCTAGTCCACAAATAATTAAATAACAATTTCATTTTTATTTTAATAATTTTTAGGGTTTTCTATATTGACTATCACATTTCCTGTGATTAAAGATAGTTTTATTTCTTCCTTTCCAAATGGTGTGCCTTTTATTTGTTTATTTTCCTGCCTTATTGCACTACTCAGAACTTCCAATATGATATTGAATAAGAGTGGTGATTAGAGTGGCTACTCTTAATCTTGAAATTAGGGAAAAGATATTCGGTCTATTGCATTAAAATATGTTACCAGGAAATTTTTTTTTCAGAAGCTCTTTATCAATCCAAGGAAACTCATTCTGATTCCTAGTTTGCTTAGACTTTTGGTCATGAATGTATGAATACTGATAAAACTCATGATTTCTTACATCTGGTGAAATTATGATTTTTTCTTTATCTGTTGATATTTTGATGGACTTCTTAGTGTTGTTGACCCAGTCAATATTGGTGAGATGAACACCACTTTCCAGTGCTGTATTATGTTTATACATGTTGCTAGATTATATTTGCTTATATTTTCTTGAGAATTTTTTCAGTTATAGGTAATTGTCTATGCAACTTTTTATAAATGCTTTTCTCTAGTTTTAGAATCAAGATAATGCCAACCTTATAAAATGTATTGGAAATTATTCCCTTCTGAATATTTCCTGTAAGAATGTATGTTTGATATTACTTCTTTGTTAAATGTGTGATTTAATACACCAGTGAAGTGGGTGCCTGAGTGGCTCAGTCATTAAGTGTCTGTCTTTGGCTCAGGTCATGATCCCAGGGTCCTGGGATGGAGCCCTACTGGGCTCCCTGCTCAGCAGGGAGCATGCTTCTCCCTCTGCTACTCCTCCTGGTTGTGTACCCTCTCTCACTGTCTCTCTCTCTGTCAAATAAATAAATAAAATCTTTTAAAAAAGTTCACTAATGAAGCTACTTGCTTTGGATCTTTGTTTTGCTTTTTTGGGGGTGGGTATTCATTCAATATCATTAATGAATGTACGATTTTTAGCTTATCTATTTTTCATTGAGTAGGCTTGCTTTGAGTTTTTTAAATAAATTTTCCCATTTCATTTATTTTTACCAAAGTTATGGCTATAAAACTGTTAACATATAATTATCATTTTAAAGTCTGTAGAGTCTCTTATCCCCTTCCATTTCTCATGTCCATAATGCATATCTTCTCTTTTCTTGTTCAGTTGAACTAGAATCAGAATCAAATAGCCTTTTATTTCTTTTGTTGTCTGCTGTGGTTGGGACTTCTGGTACTGTCAAATGAAAATGGTGATAATGGGCAACCTTGTCTTGTTCTTCATCTTAGGGGAAAAGCTGAGAGAGTTTTGAATATGATGTTAGCTGTGACTTTTTCACATATGGCCTTTATTATGTTGAGTTATGCTTCCTCTAAACTTACTTTGTTGAGAGCTTTTACCAGGAATGAGTGTTGTACATTGTCAAATGCTTTTTCTGGATTTATTGAAATTATCATGTGGTTTTTATCTTTTCTTTTGTTGATGTGATTTATCACATTTATTGATACTGTTAATATTGAACCAGCCTTGCATTCCAGGAATAAATGCCACTTGATCATGGTGAATGATTTTTTTTTTAATGTATTACTTGGTTCAATTTGCTAATATTTTGCTGAGAAATTTTGCATCTATATTCATCAGAGGTATTGGCTTATAGTTCTCTTTTTTTTGTGGTATCTTTTTCTGGTTTTGGTATTAGGGTAATGATGACTTCATAGAATGAATTTTGAAGTTTTGTTTCCTCTTCAACTTTTCTGGGGATAGTTTAAGAATATGTAGTAACACTTCTTTAAATGTTCGCTGGGGAGCACCTGGGTAGCTCAGTTAAAGCCTCTGCTTTCGGCACAGGTCATGATCCCAGGGTCCTGGGATCGAGCCCCACATCGGGCTCTCTTCTCACAGAGAGCCTGCTTCCTCCTCTCTCTCTCTGCCTGCCTCTCTTGCCTACTTGTAATCTCTGTCTGTAAAATAAATAAATAAAATCTTAAAAAAAAAAAAATGTTTGCTGGAATTCACCTGTGAAGTTTTCTGGTTCTGGACTTTTGTTTATTAGGATTTTTTTGGGGGGGGGGCAGAGATTTGATTTCATATCTAAAACTCAGACTCTTCAAATTTTCTCTTTCTTCCTGTTTCATCTTTGGTAGGTTATGTGTTTTTAGGAATTAATTCATTTCTTCTAGGCTGTCCAACTTGTTGGCATATAACTTTCTATGATATTCTTTTATAACCTGTGTATTTCTGTAGTGTCAGTTGATATTTCTGCTTTCTATTCTTTCATTTCTGATTTCAGTTATTTGGGTCCTTTGTTATTGATAAGTCTGGCTAAAGTTTTACCAATTTTATTGATTTTTTTTCAAAGAACAAGCACCTGGTTTCATTTATCTGTTCTAATGTTCATTTAGTTTCTATTTTTTTCTCTGTTCTTATCTTTATTACTCCCTTCCTTCTATTGAATTTGTGTTTTGTTCATTCTTTTTCTAGCTCCTTTTGGTGTAAGTTTAGGTTATTTGAAATTTTTCTTGCTTCTTGAAGTAGGCCTGTATCACTATTATAAACTTCCTTCTTAGAACCACTTTTCTGTATCCCAAAGATTTTTGGAACATGCGTTTTCATTTTCATTTGTCTCCATGTATTTTTTTTTATTTGCTCTTTGATATATTGGTTGACACATTCATTGTTTAGTAGCATGCTATTTAATCTTGCATACACCTGTGTTCTTTCCAGATTTTTTTCTTGCGGTTGACGTCTAGTTTCATATTGTTGTGGTCAGAAAGATGTATGGTATGACTTCAATCTTTTTGAATTTGTTGATATTCCTTTTGAGCCCAACATGTGATCAATTCTAGAGAATGTTCCATATGCACTTGGAAAGAATGTGTATTCTGTCTTAGGATGGAATATTCTGAATATATCTATTAGATCATTGGTCCATTGTACTATTCAAAGCCATTGTTTCCTTGTTGATTTTCTGTTTGGATGATCTATGCACTGATGTAAGCTGGATGTTAAATTCCCCTACTATTATTGTATTATTAAATTACTTCTCTTATGTTTGTTATTAGCTGCTTTATGTATTTGGGTGATCCCATGTAGGGTGCATAAATATTTGCAGTTGTTATATCTTTTGTTGGATTGTTTCCTTTATAATTATACAGTGTTCTTTTTTGTCTCTTATTACAGTCTTTGTCCTAAAATCTGTTTTTTCCAATATAAGTATTGCTACCTTGGCTTTCTTTTCACTTTTATTAGCATGATAATTGCTTTTCCAACCTTTTTCTGTCAATATGCAGGTGTCTAGGTCTAAAATGAGTCTCTTGTAGGGAACATATAAATGGGTCTTCCTTTTTTATCCCTTCTGTTACTTTATCTCTTTTGATTGGAATATTCAGTTCATTTACATTAAAGTAATTATTGATAGGTATTTACTTATTGTTATTTTGTGGTTTGTTTTATGTGTTGTTGTTTTTTTTTTTTCAATTCTTCTCTGTTCCTGTTTCCTTTTGTTTTCTTCTCTTGTGGTTTGCTGGCTTTCTTTAGTAATATACTTGGATTCCTTTCTCTTTATTTTTTGCTAACTTATTACTAGTTGTTGATTTGTGATTACCATTAGGCTTGTATATAACATCTTATGTATATAGCAGTCTATATTAAGGTGATATTAAGTCTATATTAAGTTCAGGTGAACTGAAGTTCAACCCCTCTTCCTCCCATGTTTTAGATACACAATGGCGTACTTTACATCCTTTTATTTTGTGAATACCTTGACTGATGTTTGTAGATTACTTAATTTTACTGCTTTTGTGCCTCCTGGTTTCCCTACTCCTGCTTATGGTTGAGTAATAGCCTTGTTGGATAGAGTGTCTTTGCTGCAGGTTTTTTCTTCTAGCACTTTGATTATATCATGCCACTTTATTCTGGCAATTAAAGTTTCTGTTGGAAAATCAGCTGATAGCCTCAATGGGATTTCCTTTGTATCCAACTGTTTTCTCTTGCTGCTTTTAAAATTCCTTCTACTTTTTGCCATTTGGATTACTGTGTGTCTTGGTGTAGAGCTCTTTGGATTGATTTTCTTTTGGGGCTTTTTAATACCACCTCAATCTGGATATCTGTTGTTTTTTTTTTTTTTTCTTCCCCCAGATTTGGGAGCTTTTCAGCCATAATTTCTTCAAATGAATTTTCTGCCCCCTTTTTTCTCTCTTATCCTTCTGGGATCTCTGTATGAATGTTATTATGCTTATGTTATGTTATGTATTGCTTGATGTTGTCACTAAGTTTCCTAAGACTGTGTATTTTATGTTTGTTTGTTTGTTCATTCATTCTTTCTTTCTTTTTTCTTTTTTCTTTTTTCCTCTTACCTGCTCAGCTTGATTACGTTCCATTACTCTGTCCTCCAGGTTACTGATCTGTTTTTCAGCTTCCTCTAGCCTGCTATGTATTTCATCTAGTGTATTTTTAATTTCATTTATTGAGTTATTCATTTCTGATTCTTTTTTATCTTTTCTATGTCCTTATTAACATTCTCCTTGAGGTTCTCTGCTCATCTCACAAGTCAGGTGAATTTGTTCATGGCCACTATTTTATATTACCTTTTAGACATATTACTTATCTCTCTTATGTTTTGCTCTCTTGCTGTAATTTTGTCCTTTTCTTTCACTTGGGACATATTCCTCTCTCTCTTCATTTTGTCCAATTCCCTATGTATGTTTCTATTTGTTAGGAAAGTCAGCTGTTTCTTCTGCTCTTGAAAGCAGTAGCCTTATGAAAAAGAAATCATATGGTGCCCTGCAGTTCAAAGTTCCCTGTCCCCTAGAACCTGCTGTTTCAGGGGTATTTCCTATGTGTGTTACATGTGCCCTATTGTTGTGGCTGAGCCACTTTTACCTTTAGTTCAGTCACCTGTTATAGCTCTCTGTGCCTATTGTGGGAAGGGCTCAGTCTGGGGCCACCTTGGGCTTGAGTGGAATCAGACCAAACCTTTGCCAAATATGTGTTAGCACTGAGATACTGGGAATTTTCCTGTGTTGTCCCTGAAGCTTTTGCTGGTGGGTAGACTTGCAGTCAGACTAGATGTCTCCCCACAGCCCACTGCTAGGCCTTCAGTTGAATGGTGTATGCAACTATCATTCCCTCTTCCCAGGACAGGTATTATTTTGGATTGGCATTGCTCCCTTTTGGGACTGATTGCATTGTTTCCAGTTTTGTGCTACCAATTTGGATGGGCTTGGCCAAGAGCATATTGGAGAATGTGGCTGGTCCAAAGGGGCTGGGCTTCTTGTATTAGCAAGTTTTGTGCAGGTCTGCTATGGGAGGGCACCTGGAACCTAGCCTGGCTGGAGGGGACATGTCCACAGGAGAACATGAGTGCAGGGTGAGCTGTTAGCAATTTATATTGTGAATATTGACCTGCACTGGTTTCTGCAGGGATCTGTTTGTCTAGGCTAGGGAGATAAGGAGAGAAGTAGCATCTACTAGCTTTCTTGTTCTTGGAGAAGATTCCCAATATACCTGCCTCTCTAGCACATGTTCTGAGATTAGTAAACAAAGCTCCTTCCTGTAAACTCCAGGTGCCTTTCAAACTGCTGCCTCCATGCTGTATCTCCACAGGGAATTTTATCCTGCTCTCTCTTTAAGGGTAGTGACTCAGTTCTCTATTGTCCTCTTAACTCTCCCAGAGCTGAGCCCACTGATTTTTTTAAATATTTTTTTTAATTTCTTTTCAGCATAACAGAATTCATGGTTTTACACCACACCCAGGGCTCCATGCAATGCGTGCCCTCCATAATACCCACCACCAGGCTCCCCCAACCTCCCACCCCCACCCCTTCAAAACCCTCAGGTTATTTTTCAGAGTCCATAGTCTCTCATGGTTCATCTCCCCCCCAATTTCCCTCAACTCCCTTCTCCTCTCCATCTCCCCATGTCCTCCATGTTATTTGTTATGCTCCACAAATAAGTGAAGCCATATGATAATTGACTCTCTCTGCTTGACTTATTTCACTCAGCATAATCTCTTCCAGTCCCGTCCATGTTGCTACAAAAGTCGAGTATTCATCCTTTCTGATGGAGGCATAATACTCCATAGTGTATATGGACCATATCTTCTTTATCCATTCATCTGTTGAAGGGCATCTTGGTTCTTTCCACAGTTTGGCAACCGTGGCCATTGCGGCTATAAACATTGGGGTACAGATGGCCCTTCTTTTCACCACATCTGTATCTTTGGGGTAAATACCCAGTAGCGCAATTGCAGGGTCATAGGGAAGCTCTATTTTTAACTTCTTTGTATAGAAAACCCGAAAGACTCCACCCCCAAACTACTAGAACTCATACAGCAATTCAGTAACGTGGCAGGATACAAAGTCAATGTACAGAAATCAGTGGCTTTCTTATACACCAACAATGAAAATACAGAAAGGGAATTTAGAGAATCGATTCCATTTACTATAGCACCAAGAACCATAAGATACCTGGGAATAAACCTAACCAAAGAGGTAAAGGATCTGTACTCGAGGAACTACAGAACACTCATGAAAGAAATTGAAGAAGACATAAAAAGATGGAAGACCATTCCATGTTCTTGGATTGGAAGAATAAACATTGCTAAAATGTCTATACTACCTAGAGCAATCTAGGTACCTTTAATGCCATTCCCATCAAAATTCCACTGGTATTTTTCAAAGAGCTGGAGCAAATAATCCTAAAATTTGTATGGAATCAGAAGAGACCCTGAATTGCTAAGGAAATGTTGAAAAACAAAAATAAAACTGGTGGCATCTCATTACCTGATTTCAAGCTTTACTACAAAGCTGTGATCACCAAGACAGCATGGTACTGGC
>PISX010034761.1:0-13634 GCA_004024625.1 Mellivora capensis
TGCATTCCTACCAACAGTGTAAGAGGGTTCTCCTTTCTCCACATCCTCACCAACAACTGCTGTTTTCTGTCTTGTTAATGTTAGCCATTCTGACAGGAATAAGATGGTATCTCATTGTGGTTTTGATTTGTATGGCCAAGTGATATGGAGCATTTTTCATGTGTCTGTTGGCTGTTTGTAGATCTTCTTTGGAGAAGTGTCTGTTCATATCTTCTACTCATTTCTTGACTGGATTATTTGCTCTTTGGGTGTTGAGTTTGATAAATTCTTTATAAATCTTGGATACTAGCCCCTTATCTGTTATGTCATTTGCAAATACCTTCTCCCATTCTGTAGGTTGCCTTTTAGTTTTGTTGACTGTTTCCTTTGCCATGCAGAAGCTTTTTGTCTTGTTAAGGTCCCAATAGCTCATTTTTGCTTTTGTTTCCCTTACCTTTAGAAATGTGTCTTGCATTCTCCTCTAGGATTTTGATGGATTCCTGCTTTACATTCAGGTCTTTCATCCATTTTGAGTTTATCTTTGTGTATGGTGTAAGAAAATGGTCCAATTTTATTCTTCTGAATGTGGCTGTCCAATTTTCCCAACACCATTTGTTGAAGAAACTGTCTTTTTCAATTAGATATACTGTCCTGCTTTGTCAAAGATTAGTTGACCATAGAGTTGAGGGTCCATTTCTGGGTTCTCTATTCTGTTCTATGAATCTATATAAAATATCATGTCATCTGCAAATAAAGACAAGTTAACCTCTCCTTCCAATTTTGGATGTCTTTTATTTTATAATTTTAATATATTTTTCTTGCCTAGTTGTTATAGGTAAGACTTCCAATTCCAATGTTGAATAAAAGTGGAAAGAATGGTCATCTTTTTTTGAAAAATTTTTTTTAAATTTCTTTTCAGTGTTCCATAATACATTGTTTATGCTCCACACCCAGTGCTCCATGCAATACGTGCCCTCCATAATACCCACCACAATGCTCACCCAGCCTCATCTTTGCATTGATTCTGATTTTAGAGGAACCATTGAATATGATGTTAGTGTGGGCTCATCATATATGATCTGTATTATCTTGAGGTACATTCAGTTTATACCCACTTTTTCGAGAATTTTTATCATAAATGGATGCTGAATTTTTAAAATGCTTTTTCTGCATCTGTTAAGAGGACCATATAGCTTTTATCCTTTATTTTGTAATGAGGCGTGTCACATTAATTGATTTGAGGATTTTAAACATGCTTGCATCCCTGAAATAAATCCCACTTGATTATGGTGTATGATCCTTTAAATATGTTATTTAATTTGGCTTGCTAACATTTCGAGAAAATTTTTACATCCACTTTTAACAGCGATATTGGTTTATATTGGTTTATAATTTTCTTTTGATCAGTACTCTTATCTGGTTTTGCTATCAGGGTAATGCTGGCCTAATGAGTTTGGAAGTGTTTGGTCTCTTCTATGTTTTGTAATAGTTTGAGAAGAATTGAAAATATTAATTCTTCTTTGAATATTTTGTAGAATTCACTAGTGAATCCATCTGTTCCTGAACTTTTCTTTGTTGGAATATTTTTTATTATGGATTCAATCTCTTTACTAGTTATTGGTCTATTCAGATTATTTCTTCATGATTCAGTCTTGGTAGGTTGTATGTTTCAGGGAATGTATCAGTTTTTCTAAGTTGTCCAATGTTTTCCAATATAATTGTTCATAGTATTCTCTTATGATCTTTTGCATTTCTGTGGTATCAATTGTAACATGTCCTCTTTCATTTATAATTTTTATTTGAGTCCTCATTTTTTTTTGGTAAGTCTAGCTAAAGATTTGTCTATTTTGCTTACCTTTTCAAAAAAGAGCCTTTAGTTTCACTGACCTTTTCTTTTGTATTTTCAATCTTTATTTCATTTGTTATTGCCTTCCTTTTACTAACTTCAGGTTTGGTTTGTACTTTTTCTAGTCATTGAGATGTAAAGTTAGGTTGCTTATTAGAGAGCTCTCTTGTTTCTTACTTAGTCATTTATCACTATGAACTTACCTCTTAGAACTGCTTTTGCTACCTCCCTTAAGTTTTGGAATGTTTTATTTCCATTTTCATTTGTCTGAAGATATTTTTAACATCTTTTAATTTCTTCTTTGACCCACTGGTTGTTCAGTAGCAATGTAGTTTAATTTCCACATATTTTTGAATTTTTAAATTTTCTTCTTATAATTGATTTCTAGTTAATCTCACTATGCTTGATATGACTTCAGTCTTCTTAAATTTATTAAGTCTTGTTTTGTGGCCTAATATATTCCTGAAGAATAATCCATGTGTGTTTGAGAAGAATGTGTATTCTACTTTGGTTATAATATTCTACAAATGTTTATTAAGGACATCTAGTTAACATGTTTAAATTAATGTTATCCTCTTGACTTTCTGTCTGGATAATTTATGCGTTGTGAGAGGGACAATGATGTCTCCTGCTATTATAGTTATTACTGTCTATTTTTTCCCTTTAAGTCTGTTAATATTTCCTTATATATTTAGGTTTTCCTATGTGGGGTGCATAAATATTATCAATTTTATATCTGTTTGTTGAATTGACTCCTTTATCAATGCATAATGACCATCTTTTCTTACAATCTTTGTCAAAACATCTATTTTGTCTGACTTAAGTATAGCTACCCATGCTGTCTTCTAGATTCCATTAACATGGAATAGCTTTTTCCATTCCTTAACTTTCAACATTTGTGTGCTCTTACATTTAAAGAGAATCTCTTGTAGGCATCATAGTTGCATCTTTTTTTTTTTTTTTTTGTCTATTCAGCTACTCTGTGTCTTTCCATTGAAGAATTTGTTCCGTTTACATTTAAAATATTTATTGATAGGTATGGACTTCCTATTGTCATTCTGTTTATTTATCCTGGTTATTTGTAATGTCTTTGTTTCTCCTTTTTGTTTCTTCCTGTGTAATTTGATTTTCTGTAGTGATATACTTAGATTCATTTCTCTTTATCTTTTATGTATTTACTATAGGTTTTTTTGTGTGTGTTACCAAAGGCTTATATAAAACATCTTAAATTTGTAACAATCTATTTTAAGCTGATTAAAACTTAAGTTCAAATGCATTCTAAAGTAAAACACATCTCCTCCACCACATTTTATGTTTTTGATGACATAATTTACATAGTTTTATCTTGAACAACGTATTGTAGACATAGTTATTTTTAGTACTTTTGTGTATCAATTTTTATATTAAATCTATAGGTGATTTATCCTCACCATTACAACATTAGAGCATTCTGAATTTAATTATACCTTACCTTTACCAGTGAAATTTATACTTTTATATGTTTTCCTATTATTAATATATTTAATGGCTCTTTCATTTTGATTCAAAAAGTCCTTTAATATTTCTTGTAAGGTTGGTTTGGTGGTGATAAAGTTTTTCAGCTTTTGCTTGTCTGGAAAACTCTTTATCTCTCCTTAAATTCAAAGGACAATTTCATCAGGTAAAATATTCTTGGTTGGCAGCTTTTCTTTCCTTTCAGCAATTTGAATATATCATGCCACTGTCTTCTGGCCTGCAAAGTTTCTGTTGAAAGTCTACTCATGGTCTTTTGGGGATTTCCTTTTTTTTTTTTCCCTTGCTATTATTAAGACTGTCTCCTTGTCTTAACTTTTGTCGCTTTAATTATGTTTCTTGGTGTGGGTCTCTTTGGATTCAACTTTTTAAAAACTCTCTGGGTTTCCTGGATCTGGATGTCTATTTATTTTCCCAGGTTAGGGAAGTTTAGCCATTTATTTTCAAATAAACTTTCTGCTCCTTTCTCTATCTCTCTCTCTCTTTCTTTGTAGGACTCCTGTAATGTGAATGTTGGTCTGCTTAATTTTGTTCCATAAATCCTTTACAATATCTTCATTCTTTTATTCTTTTTTCTTCTTGTTGCTCTGATTAGATGAATCCCTCTGCTGTTTTTGATTTTGTGATTCTTTCTTCAATTTTATCTAGTTTGCTGTTGAACATATGTACTGAGTTTTTCAGTTCAGTTATTCAATTCATTTGTATTCATCAACTCTGTGATTTCTGTTTGGTAATTTCTTATATGTTATATCTCTTTGTTGAAGTTTACTTTGTTCATGTATTATTCTCTTTCCCTTGGTATCTTAATGATCATTATTTTGAATCTTTTATCAGGTAAATCACCCATCTCCATTTTATTAAGATCTGCTCCTTGAGTTTGATCTTATTCTTTTGTTTGGAGAATATTTCTCTGTTTCTTCCTTTTTCTTGACTCTGTGTTGGTTTCTGCAAATAAGGTAAAACAGCTACTTCTCCCAATCTTGAAGGAGTGGATTCATGCAGGAGTGACTTCATAATGGCTTTATCTTTTGGTTATGTTTCAAACCTTTGTGACTCCAAGCCACTGTCTTTGTCTTAGTGGAACCTAGTGGTTCTCATGTCTTGAGGTGTGCCAAGATATGTTGGTGGCCCAAAGGGGAGATTCTCAGTCAGCACCTAGATGCTGGCTGATTGGAAACCAGACCCTCAGATAGAAGCTGTCAAACTATGCAAGCAGACCTCTTTCAAAGAAGGACTGGATCTAGGTGTTCTGTCTGCTCCCTCTGCACTAAGCCCTGAAGAGATAGCTGGTTAAGAACTTATTCTTTATTTGCTACAGTCTTATGGGACCAGCAAATATAAATCCTGCTAGCTACCAGAGCTATGTAGATCAAGGAATGCAGTCTATGGGCAGCAGCCACAAAATATGCTTCTCTAGATATGTGCACATCTCCTTTCAGGGAGATGCCAGTGACCCATAACAATACAGAGAGAGAATATGGAGTTGGCCCCCAATAGGAAACAGTCATTTCTAGTTGCATGCTAAATTAAGAGACTGATTCTCAGGTTGCAGCTTTTAAGATATGTAAATAGGCCTCTTTTCAGTGAAAGACTCGAGATGAGCATTGCTAACATCTGCCTCTGTGCTGAGCCCGGGAGGGACAGCTATGCCAGGGTGGGATACATGGTGAAAGTATATCTCAGCCTGTACTTCCCATTTAAATGTGGCTTTTCTTCTCATCTTCTCAATGTGTAGGAATTGCTCAGCTAGTTTCTGGATTTCTTTTATGGGGAATTCTTCTGTGTGTAGCTGTAGATTCAGTGTGTCAATGGGAAGAGGTAAGTTCAGGAGCCTCCTATGTCACCATCTTGAACTAGAACACTCAGCACCGGGTTCCAGTTCCTTAAATAGTCTCTTTCAGCCTCTTAGTCAGAACTGTCAGTTAATTTTAAATCTGCCTTAAAATTGAGGCAAAAGTTACCTTTATAAAGAATGAGAAAAGACCAGTTCTAGAAGGCAGCAAAGACAGAATAGGCAACAGGATTCACTGACTCCTACAACATTGAAAAGAAAGACCAGGAAAAAAGACCACCAACTGAGGAATCCCAGCAAGGCTCAAACAACATAAAGTGTACAAAGTGTATTAGAGCTGAATTTTTCTATTCCTTCACTAATGAAGGAAACTTGAAACATGAAATCCAAGTTCCGTGAGGTGAAAAATTCCCTTCACCTCTGGCCTCTTCTTTCACTACTGAATGATACTTTACTGTGGTTTTATCACTTATAATGTACTTTTCCCTCACTCAGTTTTTGCTTATAGGTATTTTTCTGAGTGACCCAAATCTCCTGAACCTTGGGCCTGTGTCTTATTTTGGGATTCCCTAAAAACAGAATCTGAAATAAAGTCTTGGAAGTACCTCCTAAATAAACGGCCTGCATGCAGGAAATAGGAGTGTAAAATGGGAAGCCTGAGATAGGGAAGGATAAGGGATAGGAGACAAAGCTAATGTGAGATGCAGTATTAAAGTCTGCACTGCAGCTTTCCATTTTTCTGGAAAGATCTGTATACTTCTGAGACTTGCTCCCAGGAACAAGAACTCCTCAGTTCTTCCAGGCTGCACATACAAAAGGCATTGATTAGCAAATGCCAAGCTCAACAGAAGTCCAATGTGAGTCTGGAGAACACACTAATAGGAATGAGGTACAAATGTTTCCTACAGGTATGAATGAAGCTGTAGGTGGCTGAGGGGGTGTACCATGGCATTTGAATAGTGCAATGGCCCATTTGACCCAAACTCTAAGCATTCAAAATAAGGCATTCCTTTGGGTTAAAGCCATTTTTAAGCAAAACACAGTGGTACACATAAGGGATGCCACACTGAGCTGAATATATGCTTCTCCAAAGGCTTAAAGGGATCAGAGGGAGTTCAAAAGGTTGGCAAGTTGGGGGGTATCTGAGAACAGGGTATTAAGAAAGCAAAACACTAAATTCAAGACCCTTGATAACATGTTTTACCCAGATCTGGCCCCACCATAGCATTTTTCAAGGTCACTACCAGGATACCCCCAAAGACCCCTCTAGTCACTCCATGACAACTAAAAAGTTCCTTATGGACTGGGGGGCTGATTATTTTATCCCATGATCTGGCTCCCTACCTAGTGATGGCTCCCACCCCCTAGGGGTTTTTCTGTTTTTCTGTCATCTATCTGACTCTGAAATACAAATATCCAAGAAAGGCAACATTGTCCTTGCATCTTGACATTAGGAGAAAACAGTGCCCACAATGCCCATTGCAATATTTTGGACAGACTTCAAAAATGACTCATGTCCTACAGTTGGATATCTGGAAGGATTCCTGGTACAGATGGTGAGGGAGATAGAGCACCAACTTTTCTGGCTCCAACCCCCTGAGGAAGGTTTTATAAGGATGTGACATAGCAGGTCTGTTTACCTTGGTTCCCTGATCAGCATCGGGTATCTTATCAGGAGTGCTCTAGAGGAATTACTAATGTTCAAAACTTCTACACCTTAATGTGTAAACCCATGAGACCTAAAAGAGTACATAGGTGCAATTTCTTTTTGCATAAACTAGATTTTATGATGAACAAAGTTGACTGCACTAAGTTACGAGCCCTAGGATTCTGGGCCAAGTTATCTTGGGCAATTAATTTATACATATGCTCCCTATATGAAGTCACCAATAATAGAACAGGTCAAGTAAGTCACTGATTGCCCTATGGAATTGTATACAAACTTTTTAATATGTATAGTCATCTATTTTAAACAAGTATTAGCATCCATATCATATTTGAAGGACAAAATAATGGGAACCCAAGACCATAAAGAATTGGTTTTTAAAAAGTAAAAGTATATTTAATAAGTATTTAAAACCAGTTTAATAAGATAAACTACTCTTCTACTAAGTTATTTTCTTAGATATTTTGGCTTCTAGGGATTACTGAAGTTCATTGGCTTTATATTTTAGAGCCAAAGTTGCTATGGTAATACCAACATGTTACATTCTTCCTGTAGCACATAGTATCTCTTGTGTCATAAGAGCCCTATCCCCATCACCACCATTTCTATTCTAGCAGACTCTAAAGCAGTGCATACAAGTCAGGGACTATTATTCTTTTGACAAGATAGCAACCTCCAAGGAGGTGGACCCACCTAAGTGGGATTCTGAGCCATTGTCAGGAACTTACCCCGCCAAAGGTAGCTAAAAGATGCTAGGTATCTTAACCAAAAAAACGAGATGAAGGAGATTAGGGACCATGTGTCTTACTTACCTGCTGCCTACTGTGCTAGCTCAGTACATGTTTGAAGTATTATTTGTTTAGTGGGGGAGGGTAGGTCCACAGAGCCTTGAGCACTCGTGCTTTGCAAATATCTTCTCCCATTCCGTGAGTTGCCTCTTTGTTTTGTTGACTGTCTCCTTTGCTGTGCAGAAGCTTTTGATCTTGATGAAGTCCCAAAAGTTCATTTTTGCTTTTGTTTCCTTTGCCTTTGGAGACATATCTTGAAAGGAGTTGCTGTGGCTGATATCAAAGAGGTTACTGCCTATGTTCTCCTCTAGGATTCTGATGGATTCCTGTCTCACGTTGAGGTCTTTTCTCCATTTTGAGTTTATCTTTGTGTACGGTGTAAGAGAATGGTCGAGTTTCATTCTTCTACATATAGCTGTCCAATTTTCCCAGCACCATTTATTGAAGAGACTGTCTTTTTTCCACTGTATATTTTTTCCTGCTTTGTCAAAAATTATTTGACCATAGAGTTGAGGGTCCATATCTGGGCTCTCTACTCTGTTCCATGGGTCTATGTGTCTGTTTTGATGCCAGTACCATGCTGTCTTGGTGATCACAGCTTTGTAGTAAAGCTTGAAATCAGGTAATGAGATGCCACCAGTTTTATTTTTGTGTTTCAACATTTCCTTAGCGATTTGGGGTCTCTTCTGATTCCATATAAATTTTAGGATTATTTGCTCCAGCTCTTTGAAAAATACCAGTGGAATTTTGATCAGAATGGCATTAAAAGTATAGATTGCTCTAGGTAGTATAGACATTTTAACTATGTTTATTCTTCCGATCCAAGAGCATGGAATGGTCTTCCATCTTTTTATGTCTTCCTCAATTTCTTTCATGAGTGTTCTGTAGTTCCTCGAGTACAGATCCTTTACCTCTTTGGTTAGGTTTATTCCCAGGTATCTTATGGTTCTTGGTGCTATAGTAAATGGAATCGATTCTCTAATTTCCCTTTCTGTATTATCATTGTTATTGTATAAGAAAGCCACTGATTTCTGTACATTGACTTTGTATCCTGCCATGTTACTGAATTGCTGTATGAGTTCTAGTAGTTTAGGGGTGGAGTAGAACGTATCAATGAAACTAGAAGCTGGTTTTTTGAAAGAGTCATTAAGATCGATAAACCATTGGCCAAACTAATCCAAAAGAAAAGAGAGAAAGCTCAAATTAATAAAATTATGAATGAAAAGGGAGAGATCACAACTAACACCAAGGAAGTAGAAACAATCATCAGAAGCTATTATCAACAGTTATATGCCAATAAGTTAAGCAACCTAGATGAAATGGATGCATTTCTGGAAAAATATCAACTCCCAAAATTGAACCAGGAAGAAAGTGACAACCTGAATAGACTGATATCTAGTAACGAGATTGAAGCAGTGATCAAAAACCTCCCTAAAAACAAGAGCCCAGGACCTGACGGATTCCCTGGGGAATTCTACCAAACTTTCAAAGAAGAAATAACACCTGTTCTCCTGAAGCTGTTTCAAAAAATTGAAGCAGAAGGAAAACTTCCAGACTCTTTTTATGAAGCCAGCATTACCCTGATCCCCAAACCAGGCAAAGACCACACCAAAAAAGGGAGAATTTCAGACCAATATCACTGATGAATATAGATGCTAAGATTCTCAACAAGATCCTAGCAAACAGGATCCAACAGCACATTAAAAAGATCATCCACCATGACCAGGTGGGATTCATCCCTGGCTTACAAGGGTGGTTCAACATTTGCAAGTCAATCAATGTGATAGAACAAATAAGAGAGAAGAACCACATGGTCCTCTCAATTGATGCAGAAAAAGCATTTGACAAAATCCAGCATCCGTTCCTGATTAAAACGCTTCAAAGTATAGGGATAGAGGGAACATTCCTGAACTTCATAAAATCTATCTATGAAAGACCCACGGCAAACATCATCCTCAATGGGAAGAAGATCACAGCCTTCCCGTTGAGATCAGGAACACGACAAGGATGCCCACTCTCACCACTCTTGTTCAACATAGTATTAGAAGTCCTAGCAACAGCAATCAGACAACAAAGAGAAATAAAAGGTATCCAAATTGGCAAGGAAGAAGTCAAACTCTCTCTCTTCACAGATTACATGATACTTTATATGGAAAACCCAAAAGAGCACTCGTGCTTTGAAATGCAGTCTCCACAATTATTCTGCTGACAGAACAAGTCTTTTTTTCTGTCCTCTCTGGGATTGGTCCTCTTTTGAGACCGACGCTTGTTGGTCCAACTCTTGTTCTTCACTGGCTTGTCTTTGCTCTGGTTTAGACTTTCAGAATCTCCTTCCTCGGGTTCTATTTCTGCTAATCAGCCTCTGATTAAGTCAGTCAGCTTAGCCATTCACCTCCCAAGAACTATCTTTACCCACAGTTGTAGAACCTAGATGTCCTACTAAGAAGGCCTGAATCAGTCACTGCTGATAATTTCTTCCCAGAAAGCCCCTCTCCAGAAGCCACATAGTTGTAGTTCCATCTAGCTAAGGTGCCTCGGGGCTTACTGAGCTCCGCTGTGTGATTAGACACTGCCATCTGCTGGTCAGAGCAATTAACTTGGTCCCAACAGCCCACCCTTGGGCTTTATTGTGTACAATACCCACCTATATTGTTAGCCAGGATTGGAGAGATGCTCGTGGCCCTCCCCCTGCCTCCCAACCCCACACATCTTATACAACACAAAACTTATAGAATTACCTGCTAGCACTGACCTATAGACTCACCTAAAGATTTCATCTCCCTTGGAGTCCAAATGTGTCTTCTCCACAGAGGGAAATCAACTCTAGATCTTGAACTTCATTATTTTGTCTTCAACCTTGCTGGCCAAATGAGTCATCTAAAGGCAATCTTAAAAAGCACTGTCTTGATTTTGGGTGCATATTTTCTTCACATGTATTTCTAAACAGTTACCTAGTAACCAAGTTAGATTGGGTTTCTATACAGTAGCTTTTGGAGCTAGATTTCTGATGGCTTACTCCATTTAAGTATAAAAGTATCCTGTTGAGTACTAATCTGTTTGGTAGATGAACTCTAGCAGACATAAAGAGTCTACTTTCCCAAAAGAGAAATTGGCCAAATCATGTACTCAACATTTCTATCAAAGCTGAGGAGCTATCCATTCTAGTTTAAATTCTAAGCCAGCTGACCCTATAGATAGTATTCTTACCCATTCCTCATTCTTGGACCCCAGTGGCACAAGGGATTCTCTTGGGTGGAGTTGGCTTTTGCTTGCAAAGTTTTCCAGGACCTCTAGAATCACCAGCTTTACTTTAGGAATTCCTTTGGGATTACAAAATGGGAACAATCTCTGCTCCTCTGGCCAGAAGTACCCAGATACCAGAGCATAAGTATAGGCTCTGAAACCAGGCAGGCCTTCAATGGTTGAAAGAAACTGTCAGAGGTAGGTTTCTAGAAGCTGGTAAGAAGAGCCTGAAGCCTAGTTTCTAATTTTGTAGAAACTTGGCTTCAGCTTATAACTAAGCATTCAGTAGAGTTGGGACATTAAAAATACCTAGTTTTGCCTTTGTGGACCTCCAAGTTTACCCCCAAAGAAAAGATAGGTGGAAATTCACCTGTATCAGAGGCCTTGGTTAAGCTTCTTTATTAACATAATATTGGATATTAACTTCAGTCCATGCCCATTTGATTTTTTTTAAGCATTGGATTAGATTTGAACAAGCAAAACAACTTTCCAAATCCTTAATAGAGTTTAAATACAAATCATCTGCTACCTCTTTCCAAAAGATTAATTGGGAGAAGTAATGTTTGAGAAGAACTGACTTGAGGTCATGAAGCACATCCAATTCTTGTTATTCCACATTCCATCCTCAGATTGAACAGGATCCTCACATACTTGGATAATATTTTCTTGGCCTCATACACAATCATGTTTGCTGTGCTATGTTTTGGTGTTATGCCTTCAGCTTTCATCAAGGGATGCTATTTAAAAAAAACAGGCTAATGAAATCCATTGTTCTCTTTGTTCTAAGAACATGGGAGACATTGCCTACTGCATCCTTCAGCTCTTGCTCTAGAAAGCCCCTTGTGAACATTTTCTGACAATGTTGGCTGCTAGGAAAGGTTTTACATCCCTTGAGCAACAACATAATTTTTTCTCAGTTAATAAGAATGAAATAACTGTCCCTGCTGCTACCTGCCTACCAGGAACTTAGAGCCATATTCAAAGGTCATAGATTTAGGCTCCAATGGGAGTACATAGCTCA
Organism: Mellivora capensis; assembly: GCA_004024625.1. Taxonomy (NCBI): domain Eukaryota; kingdom Metazoa; phylum Chordata; class Mammalia; order Carnivora; family Mustelidae; genus Mellivora; species Mellivora capensis. The sequence continues at coordinate 11,848 of PISX010034761.1, forward strand.
TCTAGCACTGACAGAATTGTTTCCTAGATGGAAGTGGAGACCCCAGACCCAGGAGGCTAAAACAACCTACAATGGGATGCCCAGAATAAATCTCAGTCCATGGGGCTTCTGGACTAAGTGCCCAACATTGATTTTTTTTTTTTTTTTGGATGAAGCTTTCTCTGCCAGACTCTGAAGTTACTAAACTTGAAGCTTCTACACAGTGATCCATTGAGGTCCCTCGCTTGTAACTATCGTCACACTACCTTTAAAAGCCAAGTTCATGGTGCTATAGTAAATGGAATCGATTCTCTAATTTCCCTTTCTGTATTTGCATTGTTAGTGTATAAGAAAGCCAATGATTTCTGTACATTGACTTTGTATCCTGCCACGTTACTGAATTGCTGTATGAGTTCTAGTAGTTTGGAGGTGGAGTCTTTTGGGTTTTCTATATAAAGTATCATGTCATCTGCGAAGAGACAGAGTTTGACTTCTTCCTTGCCAATTTGGATACCTTTTATTTCTCTTTCTTGTCTGATGGCTGTTGCTAGGACTTCTAATACTATGTTGAACAAGAGTGGTGAGAGTGGGCATCCTTGTCGTGTTCCTGATCTCAACGGGAACGCTGTGAGCTTCTTCCCATTGAGGATGATGTTTGCCGTGGGTCTTTCATAGATAGATTTTATGAAGTTCAGGAATGTTCCCTCTATCCCTATACTTTGAAGCGTTTTAATCAGGAACGGATGCTGGATTTTGTCAAATGCTTTTTCTGCATCAATTGAGAGGACCATGTGGTTCTTCTCTCTTCTCTTATTTGTTCTATCACATTGATTGACTTGCAAATGTTGAACCACCCTTGTAAGCCAGGGATGAATCCCACCTGGTCATGGTGGATGATCTTTTTAATGTGCTGTTGGATCCTGTTTGCTAGGATCTTGTTGAGAATCTTAGCATCCATATTCATCAGTGATATTGGTCTGAAATTCTCCTTTTTGCTGGGGTCTTTGCCTGGTTTGGGGATCAGGGTAATGCTGGCTTCATAAAATACCTGGGAATAAACCTAACCATAGAGGTAAAGGATCTGTACTCGAGTAACTACAGAACACTCATGAAAGAAATTGAAGAAGACGTAAAAAGATGGAAGACCATTCCATGTTCTTGGATCAGAAGAATAAACATTGTTAAAATGTCTATACTACCTAGAGCAATCTATACTTTTAATGCCATTCCCATCAAAATTCCACTGGTATTTTTTAAAGAGCTGGAGCAAATAATCCTAAAATTTGTATGGAATCAGAAGAGACCCCGAATCGCTAAGGAAATTTTGAAAAAGAAAAATAAAACTGGTTGCATCTCATTACCCGATTTCAAGCTTTACTACAAAGCTGTGATCACCAAGACAGCATGGTACTGGCATCAAAACAGACACATAGACCAACGGAACAGAGTAGAGAGCCCAGATATGGACCTTCAACTCTATGGTCAAATAATCTTTGACAAAGCAGGAAAAAATATACAGTGGAAAAAAGACAGTCTCTTCAATAAATGGTGCTGGGAAAATTGGACAGCTATATGTAGAAGAATGAAACTCAACCATTCTCTTACACCGTACACAAAGATAAACTTGAAATGGATAAAAGACCTCAATGTGAGACAGGAATCCATCAGAATCCTAGAGGAGAACATAGGCAGTAACCTCTTTGATATCAGCCACAGCAACTTCTTTCAAGATATGTCTCCAAAGGCAAAGGAAACAAAAGCAAAAATGAACTTTTGGGACTTCATCAAGATCAAAAGCTTCTGCACAG
>PISX010034762.1:0-13640 GCA_004024625.1 Mellivora capensis
TTATCCACAGAGACCTGGCAGGCCAGAAAGAACTGGCATGATATATTCAGAGCACTAAACGAGAAAAACATGCAGCCAAGAATACTATATCCAGCTAGGCTATCATTGAAAATAGAAGGAGAGATAAAAAGCTTCCAGGACAAACAAAAACTGAAAGAATTTGCAAACACCAAACCAGCTCTACAGGAGATATTGAAAGGGGTCTTTTAAGCAAAGAGGGAGCCTAAAAATAGTAGATCAGAAAGGAACAGAGACAATATACAGTAACAATCACCTTACAGACAATACAATGGCACTAAATTCATATCTCTCAATAGTTACCCTGAATGTTAATGGGCTAAATGCCCCATTCAAAATACACAGGGTATCAGAATGGATAAAAAAACAAAACCCATCAATATGTTGCCTACAAGAAATTCATTATAGACCCGAAGACACCTCCAGATTTAAAGTGAGGGTGGAAAACAATTTACCATGCTAATGGACATCAGAAGAAAGCTGGGGTGGCAATCCTTATATCAGATCAATAAGATTTTAAGCCAAAGACTATAATAAGAGATGAGGAAGGACACTATATCATACTCAAAGGGTCCGTCCAACAAGAAGATCTAACAATTTTAAATATCTACACCCCTAACATGGGAGCAGGCAATTATAGAAACCAATTAATAACAAAATCAAAGAAACACGTCAACAATAATACAATAATAGTAGGGGACTTTAACACTCCTCTTACTGAAATGGACAGATCATCCAAGCAAAAGATCAACAAGGAAATAAAGGCCTTAAATGACACACTGGACTAGATAGACATCACAGATATATTCAGAACATTTCATCCCAAAGCAACAGAATACACATTCTTCTTTAGTGCACATGGAACATTCTCCAGAATAGATCACATCCTAGGTCATAAATCAGGTCTCAACTGGTATCAAAAGATTGGGATCATTCCCTGCATATTTTCAGACCACAATGCTCTGGAGCTAGAACTCACTCACAAGAGGAAATTTGGAAAGAACCCAAATACATGTAGACTAAACAGCATCCTTCTAAAGAATGAATGGGTCAACCAGGAAATTAAAGAAGAATTGAAAAAAATCATGGAAACAAATGATAATGAAAACACAATGGTTGAAAATCTGTGGGACACAGCAAAGGCAGTCCTGAGAGGAAAATATATAGCGGCACAAGCCTTTCTCAAGAAACAAGAAAGGTCTCAAGTACACAACCTAACCCTACACCTAAGGAGATGGAGAAAGACCAACAAAGAAAGCCTAAACCCAGCAGGAGAAGAGAAATCATAAAGATCAGAGCAGAAATCAATGAAACAGAAACAAACAAACAAACAAACAAAAACCAATAGAACAAATCAATGAAATTAGGAGCTGGTTCTTTGAAAGAATTAATAAGATTGATAAACCCCTGGCTAGACTTATCAAAAAGAAAAGAGAAAGGACCCAAATAAATAAAATCATGAATGAAAGAGAAGAAATCACAACCAACACCAAAGAAATACAAACAATTATAAGAACATACTATGAGCAACTCTATGCCAACAAATTCGACAATATGGAAGAAATGGATGTATTCCTAGAGACATATAAACTACCACAACTGAACCAGGAAGAAATAGAAAACCTGAACAGACCCATAACCAGTAAGGAGATTGAAACAGTCATCAAAAATCTCAGACAAACAAAAGCCCAGGGCCAGACGGCTTCCCAGGGGAATTCTACCAAACATTTAAAGAAGAATTAATTCCTATTCTCCTGAAACTGTTCCAAACAATAGAAGTGGAAGGAAAACTTCCAAACTCGTTTTATGAGGCCAGCATCACCTTGATCCCAAAACCAGACAAGGATCCCATCAAAAAAGAGAATTACAGACCAATGTCCTTGATGAACACAGATGCGAAAATTCTCACCAAAATACTAGCCAATAGGATTCAACAGTACATTAAAAGGATTATTCACCGCGACCAAGTGGGATTTATTCCAGGGATACAAGGTTGGTTCAACATCTGCAAATCAATCAATGTGATACAACGCATTAATAAAAGAAAGAACAAGAACCCCATGATACTCTCAATAGATGCTGAGAAAGCATTTGACAAAGTACAGCATCCCTTCCTGATCAAAACTCTTCAAAGTGTAGGGAAAGAGGGCACATACCTCAATATTATCAAAGCCATCTATGAAAAACCCACCGCAAATATCATTCTCAATGGAGAAAAACTGAAAGCTTTTCTGCTAAGGTCAGGAACATGGCTGGGATGTCCATTATCACCACTGCTATTCAACATAGCATTAGAAGTCCTAGCCTCAGCAATCAGACAACAAAAAGAAATTAAAGGCATCCAAATTGGCAAAGAAGAAGTCAAACTATCACTCCTTGCAGATGATATGATACTCTATGTGGAAAACCCAAAAGACTCCATGCCAAAACTGCTAGAACTTGTACAGGAATTTAGTAAAGTGTCAGGATATAAAATCAATGCACAGAAATCAATTGCATTTCTCTACACCAATAACAAGACAGAAGAAAGAGAAATTAAGGAGTCAATCCCATTTACAATTGCACCCAAAACTATAAGATACCTAGGAATAAACCTAACCAAAGAGGCTAAAAATCTATACTCAGAAAACTACAAAGTACTCATGAAAGAAATTGAGGAAGACACAAAGAAATGGAAAGATGTTCCATGCTCCTGGATTGGAAGAACAAATATTATGAAAATGTCTGTGGTACCTAAAGCAATATACACATTTAATGAAATCCCTATCAAAATCCCACCCATTTTTTTCAAAGAAATGGAACAAATAATCCTAAAATTTATATGGAACCAGAAAAGACCTCGAATAGCCAAAGGAAAATTGAAAAAGAAAGCCAACGTTGGTGGCATCACGATTCCGGACTTCAAGCTCTAATACAAAGCTGTCATCATCAAGACAGTATGGTACTGGCAAAAAAACAGACACATAGATCAATGGAACAGAATAGAGAGCCCAGAAATAGACCCTCAACTCCATGGTCAACTAATCTTCGACAAAGCAGAAAAGAATGTCCAATGGAAAAAAGATAGCCTCTTCAATAAATGGTGTAAATTGGATAGCCACTTGCAGAAAAATGAAATTGGACCATTTCCTTACACCACACATGAAAATAGACTCAAAATGGATGAAGGACCTCAATGTGAGAAAGGAATCCATCAAAATCCTTGAGGAGAATGCAGGCAGCAACCTCTTCGACCTCAGCCGCTGCAATGTCTTCCTAGGAACATCGCCAAAGGCAAGGGAAGCAAGGGCAAAAATGAACTATTGGAATTTCATCAAGATCAAAAGCTTTTGTACAGCAAAGGAAACAGTTTACAAAACCAAAAGACAACTTACAGAAAGGGAGAAGATATTTGCAAACGACATATCAGATAAAGGGCTAGTGTCCAAAATCTATAAAGAACTTATCCAACTCAACACCCAAAGAACAAATAATCCAATCAAGAAATGGGCAGAGGACATGAACAGACATTTCTTCAAAGAAAACATCCAGATTGCCAACAGACACATGAAAAAGTGCTCCACATCACTCGGCATCAGGGAAATACAAATCAAAACCACAGTGAGATACCACCTCACACCAGTCAGAATAGCTAAAATTAACAAGTCAGGAAATGACAGATGCTGGCGAGGATATGGAGAAAGGGGAACCCTCCTACACTGTTGGTGGGAATGCAAGCTGGTGCAACCACTCTGGAAAACAGCATGGAGATTCCTCATAAAGTTGAAAATAGAACTACCCTATGACCCAGCAATTGCACTACTGGGTATTTACCCTAAAGATACAAACGTAGTGATCCGAAGGGGCACGTGCACCCGAATGTTTATAGCAGCAATGTCTACAATAGCCCAACTATGGAAAGAAACTAGATGTCCATCAACAGATGAACGGATAAAGAAGATGTGGTATATATACACAATGGAATACTATGCAGCCATCAAAAGAAATGAAATCTTGCCATTTGCAACGACGTGGATGGAACTAGAGGGTATCATCCTTAGTGAAATAAGTCAATCGGAGAAAGACAACTATCATATGATCTCCCTGACATGAGGAAGTGGAGATGCAACATGGGGGGTTGGGGGTTAGGAGAAGAAGAAAAGAAACAAGATGGGATCAGGAGGGGACAAACCATAAGTGACTCTTAATCTCACAAAACAAACTGAGGGTTGCTGAGGGGAGGGGGATTGGGAGACGGGGGTGGGGTAATGGACATTGGGGAGGGTATGTGCTATGGTTAGTGCTGTGACGTGTGTAAACCTGGCGATTCACAGACATGTACCCCTGGGGATAAAAATACATTATATGTTTATAAAAAATTTAAAAAAAAAAAAGAGATCACTGCTCTTGGTGAAGATGATTTTCAGTGAAGCAGCATTGGAGAAGTCATGATGATTCTGACCACTTCTTCATCCTCTTTCCACAAGCCTTAGAAAGCTGTTCCGCTACTTGCCAAAGGACTAAGAAGGACAATCCGTGGCAGAAATTAAAATAAAGCAAAATTGACAAATAATAAATTGACAAATAAAGCGAAAATGACAAATTGAAATAAAGTGAAATTCACAAATGCAGCGTGTTTGGCATCCTTGAACCTATGGCTTTGGACCTCCCCTGGGGTCAGGAGTGCTGCCAGAACATAGCAGACCCCTCAGTTCTAAAAGATTACGGGCAATCCATGATAATGAATAGGTTTAATTTTAGGGTGTATTCTCCAAAGTACCTAATCCTATACCAGGAACATACTGGACTTCTGTGGAATATGGGTTCACTTGAGATGCCTGGCCTACAGGATGACTCAAATCTGCAGTTTTCACAGACTATGGTGTCCCTCTCAGGGCTGAAAAGATTCTATTTTGGTCAAATTTCCAAAGTCTGATCACTCTCAAGACTAGACGTAGAAATGTTTAGATCCATTTTATGATTCTTTCCTTCATTCTTTTTCTTAGAATGGTAACAAATCAGTTACTGGAACCCCAGTTTTCTGTCATAATAATTCTCATATCTGCTCCTTTCTCATTCAAGTTGTATTCCCAGATTCAGGTGCTCGTGACCTCTGGCCTAGAATAAAGGAACAGCGTCCTAATTGGTCTTTGTGCCTCCAGCCACTGCCTGCGTTGCTGCGCCCTTACAGAGCTTAATAATTTCATAATTTCACCAAACGTCTGAGCCTTAGTATGCAGAGGTATTAGATAACCCTACAACTACAGTATATTTATACTTCTGTTATAGCATGTGTAGTAGCCAATCTTTTATTAAAAGTAGCTGTAGCCATTTGTGTGTTTCAGTTTATCTGTCAGTCTTCCGTAAAGCATTGTAAATTTTTTGAAGTTGGAAAATGATTCTGTGGACTTCAATTCATTAATAAGGCCACAAGGCAATTAAATGGAAAGAAATGTCCTTAAATACTGGCATGTGGCAAGTAGATATTGAGTTTCCTTTTTTTTTTAAGACCTTATTTATTTATTTACCTAAGAGAGAGAGAGCAAGAGAGAGAACAGGGGGAGCATCAAGCAGAGGGTGAGTGAGAAGTAGGCTCCCTGCTGAGCAAGGAGGCCGATGCAGGACTTGATCCCAGGACCCTGGGATCATGATCTGAGCCAAAGGCAAATGCTTCACCAACTGAGCCACCCAAGCGCCCCAATATCGAGTTTTAATTTAGCTCTTGGAAGTATGATCTGAGACCTGATGTTGCTTTGCTTATTATTTTGTTACATGGACCAGGTCAAGAGGGAATCCAGTGTCAGTCCTGGTCCTACAGTTTTAATAAATTGAGTCATCGTGGGTTTAGATAATGAAAAATTGGTGGAGCATGAGTAACAGTGATGACTGACTAAAACTTTAGATGAATCATTCTTTGCCCCATATCCTTCTGCTTTTTATTTCTGCAAGATCTTAACTGAGACTTTACATTCTTCTTCAAACTCTTACCTGCGGTAAGCTTTATCTGCACTACCTGCAGTAAACAATAAGATGTATATGCTGAAAATAAAAATGCATTTGAATATATTTTCTGATTTCCCATCTGCATCAGTAAAAAATATTTTCTTAAAAGAAAAAGGAACACATTTGCAAGCTTCATTTCCTCAGGGAAAAGTGGAGTTTTCAGAACAATTTTAATGTTTTTATTTTTCTTTAATTTATAGCTCATGATTTAATTTTTATTCGCATTTCATATTCACATTTGCATGATAAAGAGATGCTATGTCACTTTTAAACCCCTTTTTATCATCTGAGTAACCGAGGGAAAAGAAGTAAGGGATGAAAACGGGTAAGGATTTTTAAAATCTCATATTGGATCAGCTTCCCTAATCCTCCAGAATTCAGCACTAATTAGCAGTGGCAGACAACCATCTTCCTTCTGGAAGGTTTGGAATGAATATTTCATCACCGTGTTCAGAATCATGGCAGTTCAATAATGGCAGCTCCCCCACCGCCCCTCTTTTCGAATGGGATCACCTCTGGGATGAAAGTTTGGGCCTTCAGTGATAACAATAATCATCTAAGTTGTCCCTTACCAGAAGTCAGCATCAGCTTGGTTGGCATATGATCCGAAAGCTCTCCTCTCACTTTTGATCGAGCAGCTTAGTCTGAGGCACTGCCAGACAGACGCCAAAGCCATGTAATGCTAATAACTGATAGAGCCTTCTTAAAAGGGCAAGGAAAAAACCCTTCCAAAAATGACAGAATAAAGAGAAAGCTCCAAAACCATCTTTCTTCCTTCTCTATCAGTTAATTTGCAAAATATTTCCGAGGACATTTTGAAGAGGGTAGTTATGGGGGATAATGACAAGTGGCCTTAGACATGCCAAGTCATTATTCCTTGTTTTTAATTATGCCGGTAAATGAGGGTGAAGTTAGGGTATTGCACTATTCCTGTCTGCCAGACCTCTGCCAACCACTTTATACATGTCGCCTTCTTATGTGGTTCCACATAACACATTGAAAAAGATAGGATTATTTTACTTTTTTTTTAAAAGAGTTTATTTACTTATTTGACAGAGTGAGAGAGATCACAAGCAGGCAGAGAGGCAGGCAGAGAGAGAGGAAGGGAAGCAGGCTCCCCGCTGAGCAGAGAGCCCGATGCAGGGCTCCATCCCAGGACCCCGGGATCATGACCTGAGACGAAGGCAGAGGCTTTAACCCACTGAGCCACCCAGATACCCTGGATTATTATACTTTTTATATAAAAGGAAGCTGAGGCCCAGTTTCACAACTTAAGAGAGTCAGGTCAAATACAAAGGATCAAAATTTAGAGTCTCATCACATTTCTCAACAGTCACCCTGAAAGACAGAGGGCAATGAAGGGACACTTTAACAGGAAAAACATTTCTTATTTAGATTATACACCAAGACAAACTATGAATCAAGCTAGAGAAAAATAAGGATGTATTCAAATAAGAAAGTTTTCAAACAAAACAAAAAAGAACACCATTTCTTAGAATATGACTAACAAAAGAGTGAAGTGGAAAGAGAAAAGGAAAAGAGCAACTCATGGGTAAAGGGAAGAGATGACAAATGATAGAGAAGGGCTTCCTCCATGACCCCTTGAATCTAGACTAGCCTGTGACATTCTTAGGATAGTGAAACAGTAGCAAAAGTGACACAAGCAAAAGCTTCATTTTTTTGTCTTAGAGCTTCCTCAGGACTGTGCTGGGGACCCCTACCATCTCCTCTGTGCAGGAAAGCCCGAGCTTGCCCACTGTATGATGAACCCATATGAGGGACCACATGGCCCCTCCATACCCCCATTTCTCATGTCCGGCCAGGTAACACAGAGGTCCCTGGCTCAGTTTCATTCAAATCCAGAGTGAATCCACAGTGCCGATCCATAGGACTATAGGTCAAATAAATAGTGATAGTGTTAAGCAACTGAGTTTGGGTAGGGGCGGGTTTCATACTGTACAACATAACTAATGATGAAATTGGGAGCTAGATGGGGGGTGCTGCCAAAAGAAAAAGTTAGAAGATACGGCCCTGGCTTTGAGATGAGGCAGCAGGCACAAACTGCTGCTTGCAAATTTGGAAAGACAGTGGCCTGCATTATATAGAGGAGTACATTCGATGAAACTAACACCTGTCACGACCTGGGAAAGAGGAGGTACCTAATGAACTTTTGCTAAGTTTTTATTTATATTTGCTAAGGAGATCACCAGAAAGAATCTCGGAAGTGTCAGAAATTTCTTTTGTGATCAAGTATGGGAAGAGGGAGATGAGTTAAAGATGTAGTTTTTAGAGGATTTCTAATAGAATTATTTAGTTTCAGGGCACCTGGGTGGCTCAGTCAGTTAAGCGTCTGCCTTTGGATCAGGTCATGATCCCAGGGTCCTGGGATCAAGCCCAACATCGGGCCCCTGCTGGGCAGAGAACTTGCTTCTCCCTCTCCCTCTGGTTCTCCCCCTGCTTGTAGGTGTGTGTACTCTTTCTCTCTGTGCCAAATAAATAAATATAATCTTTTAAAAATTATTTAGTTTTAAATCAGAATTTGGAGGGAATTTACAAGGCTCGGGACCTGTTGAGTTAGACAGTAACTCACATTCTGCTTTACTATACGGTAAAAAATTCAATCTTAATGGTAAAGATCAAATCGAGAGGGTGGCTCTAAGAAAAATTGTTAAGATCTATATAAAAGATTTAGGATAATACCTAGAAACACCTTTCAACTACATAAAAAAGCTTCTAAGAAAACTGAAAAACATGTTTTAAGGGTTTTATCCAAGCAAAAAAGCACTAGCCTTAATTTACAGAGACTGAGATTGTTCAAATTGCAAAAATGCTTCTAGACTTCCAAAGCTGCATCAGCCGAAAGCGGGTTGAAATAGCTGCTCACCTGCAAAATGGGCCACTTTTTTCATGAAAAGGAAAAGACTTTTCAGAGAAGGAACCAGAAGCCCAAAAAAGAACACTGGATCAGGCAGGCAGCCACTGCCAGATCATGGTCAAGGAAATGGGCTGCAAAGTACTCAGAGGGAGCATAACCAAGCTCTAATTAAGGAGCACCCTCTGCTTCTGGTGTGTTTGTCCTACAGCATTTCAGAATTCTTATGAAACGGTCACTTTTTTTTATTGGCAGAATCTGTTATGGTATGTCGTATTTATCCTGCATGACACGGTATGATATGGTATGGTCTGTCTATATGGCATGGAGTGTGTGTGACAGGGGCATATATCTTATCTTCTTTTTTTTATATCTGGATATAAGGGACACATCTTAGAAAAGATGCTGAGACCTTGGACATCAAATCTGATGCCCTAACCATATAAGACTTCTTAGGGATCTGAGATGAAGAACATATGTTGCATGTGAGAACAGCATGAGTTACTGCAGCCACGGGTAACTGCGGAACCATCCCTGATGTTTTGTAGCTCCTCCCGCCAAAGGTAAAATCTTCTTCCACCTCCATGAGTCTAGACTGGCCTTGTGACTTGCTTTGGCTAATTTATTAGAAGTAAACATGATATAAACAGAAAATTGAAAAGTGCAAGATCATTAGAAATTCCTCTCTTGCTGCTTTTGGAACCATGTGAAGAACTCTGGGCGGGCTGGCTGGGTGATCCGAAAGATGTGATCCAATCACCACCTTTGTACCAGCTAAATAATCCCCTAAATAATCCCATAAATACTTGGAGTCTGAGCTACCTAGCTGACAGCGACCAAAGACACATGTATGAGAGAGCCTGGCTCATTGACCAGCAGAAGACCCACTCAGCTGACCCCAGACCCATTTGCTGCCTCACAGATTATAAGCTAAATAAATCATTTGTTTGGGGGTAGCTCGTTGCACAGAAATGGCTGTTACACTCACTATGCAACCATTGGCAGGTGAAACGTTCCTTCTAGACTTCAGAAAGTGAAGTATCACTTTCACATATCACCCACTCATTTCTGTTCCTTATCCCTACTGGCCACACTGTAATTCCAACCAGTCCCAGTTTGGATGGGCATATTTTTAAATGTCAGAATATACTGCATTTATAGGCAGCAATCTGTCTGCAAAGCAGGGATTGTTCATTGTCTTGGAAAAAGAGCAGTGATACCCTGAAAGATAAGAGGCCAAACCTGTTGTAGAGACATTTCTCCATATATCCCTCCCCCATAAGGATAGTTATCATTATTCCATTCTTCCAGCATCTATTTTGTCTAAATATCATTTATATCTCTGTGAAATCTCGCTTTGACACTGGTCCCAAAATTTGCTAGGGCCACAAAGTTAAATCAGCACCACAGCCAAGAGGTAACACGAGGGACACACATTGCTCTCTATCTCCTGGTCCCTAGTGAGCCGGCTTCTGAGAGCTCTACCCCAATTTGTCTCTCCTGTCCCCAGGAGCAGCACCGACCCACTCCGTAAGGACCCCCCCCTTCATGCTGTGTCTGCTCTAACAGTGGAAGATGCCCTGAGACTTGGGTTCAGATCCTGAACAGAGGACACGGGCCGGGTGTCAGGATAATTACATGTATCTTGTGATGCTTTGGAAGGATTAAACGGGCTGTGACATGAGAAATACCTCAGAGTCTTGCATGTATTAAACTCTCAATTTTTTAATAGATTAATGTGTCTGTCTGGAACATTGCACCTCTGTTTTTGCTGTCACCATGACGATGAAGGGTTTATGAGACTGATATGGCCCAGCACAGTCTGTCGCACTGGATGGAGATGGCAGACTGCTTCTTTGTCATTCTGTAATCCCTCTAGTCTGTGCTGCTTTCTGATGTAAGAGTTGGAAGAGATACAGCCTTGCACCCTCTCTGGCCAACCAGACCCCTCAGGGGAATGTCTTAGCTGAACTGCAGCCAGGCCTGAGTCAGTGTCATGGTTTGGGGGCAACAAGGTTTCCTGGATGGAACACGAGGGCAGGAATCATGGGACCTGGGCTTTATGCCGGGTCCCAACACTGATTTGGCAAGTGACCTTGGGCAAACCACTTCCCTTCTCTTCTTTCTATTAGAGGAATTTTAATAGATTTTTATGACCACGCCTCACAAAGATGTAGTGAAGATTAATGTAGGATATCTGGAGCAATTTCACAGGGAAACACCACAGAGATTATAATTAGTTTTACAACCTATAATTAAGTCTATAAATAGTGAAGAGAGAGCCACACCTGAATTATATATTTAAAAATGAGAGTTCACATTTTTAAAAATCTTTCTAAAGAAAATGAAGACAGTTACTTGATCGCATCCAGAGAGATGATGAACTGGAAAAATACAAAGATTGTAACCTTAATGCAGCCTTTGTTTTGTGCTCTCCAGTGAGATAACAAAGCTGATAATGGAGAATAACCTATCAGATCTTCTAGACTAAACATTTAACTCAGTAACTCATGAAGGAAAGGTCTGGAGGGCATTTAAGGATGAAAGAGTTGGAGTCTTAACCCAGTTCTGGCTATGGGGATTTTGTGAGGGAAGGTTAAATGGTAGAGCCTTTGGCAAACAATGGAGAACCCCTTTCCTTACATCTTTCCTCACATCCTTCAGATCCACGTTCCTCAATCCGGGCAAGAATGGAATGCTGTGGAAACAAGGAGGGCTTCCCAACAACAACCAGGAGCCCATTTAATCATAGCTGTCTTGGGAAGTTTTTATGTTGTAACCCTCTGGGCACCAAGAGATGCCCTTTGGTACCTTTTCCCCTTCCATTCCTCCAGTGGAATAACCTCTACAAACAGACAGTAGGGCATGGTGTCAAGAACATAATTGAATCTCACTGCCTTTTTAGGGATTTCAAAATACTCAGCCCAGGCAGTTTGGGGGAGTTGGCGCTCCACAATGTAGAATCCTAACACAAACACAATTGGGTTATTCAGTGCGTTGAAAGCAGATTCAAAGCACAGATAACCTCCTCCAGGCCTGTCAGCTGTACATCCTGAGTCAGCAAGCTCATGCTACGGTCTGGACCTTTGGCTGTTTTCTGCTGTTTTCTGTTTCCCCAGCCCTTCCCAGTCAGGCTCCACTCTCCTTGGGCGACCATGAACACTGAGGACCAGGATGCCCTTTTCTGTCTGAGCCACAGGCCACCCCTTGGTTTCTGGATGAAGCTTCCCTTCTCACAGCCCTGGACCTCCAAGTTAACAGGTCACAGTTTAACACACTGGATTCATAAAAACAAACAAAATAGCACCTTTTTATTTTCTCTGGCTGACCTATGCCTGCTTACCAACCTCTGCTTCCCAGGGCTGGGCCAAGAAGGTCGGGGAGATGTAGATGATGAGTCCCCAGTTAGTTTTGGTCTAGATCACGTCTGTTGGGTAAAAAGCCTGTGGATGTGGTTCACTTGAACACACCTGCTCCTCCCCATTCTCCCCTGCGCCTTCCCCACATGGTGGCTGACATCCCGGGAGTGACAGCTTCCTGTCCTCCTGAGGCTGGGATGAGGAAAGAGGTCCTGGCCCCAGAGGAGGTCTTGGGCTGGTGCCCCTGCACTGGCTCTTTGGTTCAAGGCTATCTTCTGGCTGATCTCTGCCAAGACAAAATAGACCCAGTACCAACTGTAGAGTCTGCCTGTGTCTCTCCTCAGCCTAGTTGATGTATCTCCCAGTGTATTCACTCAGTCAGGCCATGCTCCTGGGGAGCCCAGCACCCCACTGCTGAGCAGGCCTCCTTCTGGCTCCAACTAGTACGGTTCACCTGCCAGGGTCATTTGAGAGTCCTGAGGGTCCGTCCATCAGCCCTTAGATTCGGGGTCACTTTGCTCATGCCAAAATGAGACCCACTGAGGCTCCACAGTTCTGTCTGTCTGCCTTCGTACTTCCTCTCTGTCAGTTTTCCTGTGTCAGGTAATGCAAGAGGAAATGCTAGTCTGTGAGAAATTGAGTTGGGAATGCACATAGTTCAATGGCTTTTGTTTGTGTAGTTCACAGACACATATGAGTCCTGTTAAATTACTGTGTTGTTCCAAGACAGAAATAACTTCTAGTATTTCCCTGCTTGGGCTTGAAATGTTCTTCCCCCACATCTTACTTTTTCCTCTAAACTCCCTCTTGTCTGAGGAGGCCTCCTCTGACCACGAATGACCATGAATAAAATGGCATTCTCTCTCCCCTTATGTTGCTTTATTTTTCTTGATTGCACTTATCTATCACAAATAATATCACTTGTTTTCTTCTTGACTTTCACTCCTTCATTAGAACTTAAGCTCCCAGAGGGCATGGTCTTTGTCTTGTTCACTGGAATATACCCAGTACTTAAGATGAAATAGTAACCTTAATGATTTTTGATACTGTACATTTTAATGTTATTAAAATAAAAATGAATATCAAAATGTGCAACAGAATAAATTTTATTTTGAAACTTAGATATTAACTAGTTTCATGAGCCATAAGAAAAGATTTTGAGACCAGAGCTGTCTTCTCACTTTGTGCCTGGTATGATTTCCATTATACTGCTCAAGCTGTCTTCCTCAATGGTATGCTAAATAAAAATGTATTTGTTTGAGATTACATATATTTGTATAATAGTCTGCACTAAGCTATCTGGATGAAAAATTAGATTTATTGCTGAGTCAACACCTGATAATCTTAAATACTGATATATACAGGGCAATATATTTAAAAACAAACATAGGAAAAAAAGAAAGGAGAGA
>PISX010034763.1:0-13630 GCA_004024625.1 Mellivora capensis
CTGTAACGTGACTGTTACTATATATTGTCTCTGTTCCTTTCTGATCTACTATTTTTAGGCTCTCTCTTTGCTTAGAGGACCCCTTTCAATATTTCCTGTAGAGCTGGTTTGGTGTTTGCAAATTCTTTCAGTTTTTGTTTGTCCTGGAAGCTTTTTATCTCTCCTTCTATTTTCAATGATAGCCTAGCTGGATATAGAAGTTGAAATTTAAAAAAAATCATATTAAGGAATGAATCTGTCAAAAGATATTCTGGACCTATATATTTAAAATTACAAAGCGCCTCTGGAAAACATCAAATAAGATCTAAATAAATGAAAAGATAAACTGTATTCATGGAATGGAGGACTCAACAGTGTTAAGATGTCAGTTCTTCCCAAATCTATCTATAGATTTAATGTAGTCCCAATCAAAATCCCAGAAGACTTGTGTGTGTGTGTGTAAATTGTCAAGCTTCTCATAAAATTCATATGGAAACACAAATGACCAAGAATAATCGAAATAACTAAAGAAAATAACTGGAGAAGGTATATTACTTGACTTTACTTATCTTAAAGCTAGGGTCATGGGGACTGTGGGGTATTAGTGTTAAGATAGATAAACAGATCCCTGGAACAGAATAGATGATTTAGAAACAGACTGACACACAGAGAATCAATTGACTTTTGATCAAAGTAAAAGACAATTCTGTGGAGAGAGGAGAGACTTTTTAATGAATGATGCAAGATAACTGGGAATGTACATATACAAAAAATGGATTTCAATCCATATTTCACACCATATATAAAAACTAGCTTAAAATGCATCACAGGCCTAAATGTAAAATCATGAAACTTCTAGAAGAAAAAAATTACAAGAAAATTAGGAAAATCCTGAACTTGGGTTAGGCACCAAAAGCACAATTCTAAAAGAGAAAATGATCATTAAAACTAATCAAAATTTTAAAATTCTGCTCCTTTAAAATCACTGTTAAGAGAATGAAAAGACAAAACAGTGGATTGGAAGAAAACATTTGCAAATCATATCTGGTAACAGACTGTATTGTAAATATATTAAGAACTCTCAAAATTTGTTAAATGGGCAAAAGATTTGAACAAACACTTCACCAGAGAAGCTATACAGATGTTGAAGAAGCACACAGAAAGACTTCAACAACATTAGACATAGGAAAATGGAGATGAAAACCATAATGCAATACCACTTACTAGAATGTCTAAAATTAAGAAGGCTGATCACACCAAAAGTTGACAATGATGTGGATCAATGGGCCTCTCAGACACTGTTGGTAGAAATGTAAAATGCTATGACCTCTTTGGGAAATATTTTGATAATTTCTCAAAAAGTCAAATATACATCTACTACATGGCCCAGCCATTCCCTACTGGGTATCCACCCAAGAGAAATGAAGGCATATGCTACAGAAACTTGGCCAACAACTCAAAACAGCCTAAATATTCATCATCAACTGAATAAATAAATTGTTGTATATTCTTACAATAGAATATTGCTCAGCAATAGAATGGAACAAACAGTTGATAAATGCAACATGTGGTTGAATATCAAAATAATTTTGCAGAGTAAAAGACCCAGACTTCCCCCAAAAGACTGCATTCTATATGAGTCCATTTATATACAATTCTAGAGAAGGCAAACTTATCTCTAGTGATAGAAAACAGATCAGTGGCTACCTGGGAATGGGAGAAGGGGGGATGGGAGGAATTAAGAAGTGATAGGAAATTTTGGAGATGACAAATTTATTTTATTGTGGTGAAGATTTCAATGTACAACCGCTTGTCATACATCAAACCGTACTCTTTAAATTTGTGCAGTTTGTGCAGTTTGTTGTAAATAAATTTAGATTAAAAAGTTAAACTAATAAAGTTTAACTTTATTAATTTATTAGGGAAAGGAAATAAAGAATAATGGGGAGGGAAGTTACTTATAGGTAGAATTGTCAGAGAATGCCTCTCTGAATAGGTGAAATTCTGACACAGACTGGAATGTAGTGAGGGAGTGAGATAGTCTGATGTCTAGTAAAAGAGAATTTGAGGCAGTAAATTTAAAGGCTGATAGCTTCTATACTGTAATGGAATAGTGATACTGGGAGGGTAAAGTACTAGTTTAATTTTGACATGTTCTTAACTGTTCTCACTGTATATTGCGTAGTGATGAAAGGTCTAGGAGACTAAGATGAATGTGTGCTTACCCCAGGATATAGTATTAAATTAATACATGATATCAGTTTGGGCTTCTGAAGTTAATTTTCTCTTTCAAAGTAGAAGGCTGATATTCTGATTAATTTCAGACATCTCTTAATTAGGTTCTAGTTAATTGGGGAGGAGGATACTTCTTTCTATACTTTACTCATTCTTTCAGCATTGACTGATTTCTTCCACAATTATTACAAAGTACCTCTTGTTCCAAGCATTTTGCTAGGCAGTGGGCTAGGCAGTGGGCTTTGAACAGCCCTGCACTTATGCACTTTACAGTCTAGTGGAAAAACTGATTTACCACTTAGAGAATGTCATTTGATATGAGAAGAATTAAAACCTAGAAACATGACTTCTTATTGTGATGGTAGGGAGAGGAGAGATGAATTAGAGAAAACCCCTTAAATGACTACAGTTTCCACAAGTAAAAGAAAAACCTACACACTATCTGCTTCAATAGGTGCTACTCAGTGGAACTGATAAAACAGATAAGGTGGGTAAAAGAATTTGGCAGAGACTGCAGTTATCAAATTTGTTAAGTAGTCAAATGGCATTTAGGAAGGGATGGATAAAGGAGAGCCTCCTGACAAAAGTGAAAGAAAGAAGGAAGGAAGGAAGGAAAAAAGAAAGGAAACCCTTAAAAATATAATAAATGCCTGTTTATCCTAGCACCAAGGTAACTGACATACAGCACATACTTTTCAAAGATTGTCTTTCCAGCAGTCTAAACCATATATAAAGGAAGGGAGCTAATATTTATTAATTATTAATTTATTACTTATTTATTAATGATGTGTCAGGGCTTTAAAATAACTCACTATGTAATAAAGCAAACACATTTACTGTGGTCAGGTTCTAAATGATCTATACATATTGGCTTGTATTATTCTCAGGATAACCCCAGGAAGAACTATGGTTATCATCTGCTCTTACAGAGAAGGAAAAAGAAGATACTGAAGATATCGAAAAAGAAGATACTCTATCCTGCTTCTCTTTTCCAGATGCGTAGGATTGGAAACTTGCACTTTTCAGGAGGGAGAATGTTCACCCACATCCATGCCAGCAAGTTTGTTTTAAAAGGGTTTCCCAGTTTTTCCTGTTTATTCTCCTTTCCACCCTTCATCTTGCATTCAAAATTTTTAGCTTCTGAAGTGCAAAGCAACGAGATAAAGTAGGAGGGAATAATGAAATATGAAAGAAGGGTAAATCCTATCACTCTGATGTTTTTATTTCACTCTAACAAAGGGTTTTTCTGCAATTCTAAGGGACGGCAGCTTCTGTGTAGTTTCCACCTTGGGGGCCTAGCCTGTCTGTTCTGCAAAGCATGGATGCTTGTACTGTGTGTCCAGGAAGACGCTGCCTCAATAGCGGGAGGCAGCAGGGTGATGAAGAGCCCTGGTCCTGGAGCCAGTCAGCCTCGGTTTGCATCTTGTCTCTTCTCCATTGTGTAAATATCTGTTGTTTCTATTTTTGAGAGGGACCATGGAACAGTCAAGAGAGTGCTTTTCTTCTTGGGCAAGTTTCTGGGGCTTAGCTCTTCATTGGGAAGGTGAGAGGGACATTTCACCCCACCTATTTTATGGTTTTGTTTGAAGCAAAAATGAAATAACATATGTGAAAAGTCAGTGTGAACTATATAGAGCTAATGAAATGATAGGGATATCCGTACTGTCGGTGGAATATACACTTGCGTTTTTCAGTCAGTGTCTCCATCAAAGGGACTGGTCCTGAGCCATCAGTGCTTTTCCTCACATAGTCCTCTTTGTTTTGGGAGTGAACAGCCTGCCCAAATAACAGAGGAAAGCCCATTGCACTGTAAGGTGATCAGATTCCCCAAACCTATGATGTTGTTAGGGTCTTTGTCTTATCTAACATACACCAATAGCCAGGTCATCACATGCATCAAAAGGTGAAAAGAGAAGAAAGGTAGAACAAGGAATGGTAAGAAAGGATAATTCTGATTCCCAGCTTTGTAATCAACAAAGACACTATTAGTTATTTATTCCGACGTATGTCAAGTAAAGATTGGTCATTTTTTAAGAGACTGGTAAAAAAGCCCCGCTGAACTTCTGAAGAAAACTATGCCCACATTTGGGAGAGAAATTGCACATTCAACTAAGAACTATAGTGTTGGAGTCTATATGAGGCTGCTTTCCAGTCTTTTATATCCCGTATTACAGGTGTAGGAGCTAGAAGTGAACAGTGCTCACTCCTGTAGGATAGTGTAAGAAGGATCCTGACAAATAATTCTGTTTTTAACCAAGAATAATCATTATCTCATTTTTCCAATCCTAAATGTCCTCTGAGCTGAGAATCTTAAACTTCATATCTATATCTTTATGGAGAAAAATTGACAATGAAAGTTAGCAGAAACAGAGACAATGCAATAAGATCAATATTTCTTCCACTGATAAAATGACAACCATTCTGAAATACAAAGATAGGAATGCAAAACAAAGGTGGCAGACAGCAGAAGAAGGAAAAGGATTAGTCATTTCGGGAATTATGGAATGTTGTGGGTCAACAGAGTTCTGGATCATAAAGCCAAGATTTGAATACAAAAATACTCCAATATCATGCTTTGGTATTTAAATGCTAAGGGAAGACAGGAGCTCAGATTAAATTTTCCCTAAGGCCTTAAATTTTATTTTGAACTAAAAACTTCTTGAAGCACTTAAGAAATACCAGCCTTTACAAAACCGATCTGACAACTTATGCGCTGGGGTATGATCTAAAATAGGAAGTGAAATTTAAGCTTAAAATGCTAAAATCTTCTGGCAGACAACAAAAAATACATATATATAGGCCATACCTGATTGGAAAAAAATAGTAATTCCGTTGATTTCATTCTCTTTTTTCCTTCTTTTAAGGCTTCTGGCAGATGTTTGAATCTTCTTTAAGAAGCTAATTACAGCATTAAGTCATTGAGGCCTCCTGTGTGCCAGTCATTGTATTAGGCCCAGGGAGGAAAGGGAAACTGTACTGCTCTCAAAGATCTTAGAAGCTAGTGGGGAGAAAATTACCATGCAGGTGATGAATGTTATAATGGATGTGTACAAGATATATAAAATGTAGAAGGAAAGAAAGGATGCTTAATTTGGCTTGGGTAGAGAGCTTAAGGAAGAGTTCATTTGATTTGTGATTTGAAGATTTAGCAGGAGTTTGACCGGCAAATAAAAGGAAGATGGTTCTGATGGTTAATTTTGTGTGTCAATTTGGGCTAAGGGATCCTCAGGGACTGATGAAACAATTATTTCTCAGTATGTCTGCCAGAGTGTTTCTGGAGGAGATTAGTATTTGAATTTGTAGACTAAATAAAGAAGATCACCCTCATCAACATGTGTGGACATCATCCCAATTTATTGAGGATCTATTAGAACAAAAAGTCAGAAGAAGAGTGGTTCTATCTCTTCTTGCACTCTGACCTTGGCACTCTGGATTCTTGGGCCTTTGGACTTAGACCAGGACTTACACTGACAGACCCTGAAAGTCCTGGGCCTTTGGACTAGAACTGAATTACATACTGGCTTTCCTGGTTCTCCAATTTACAGAAAGAAGATTGTAGAATTTTTCAGTTTCCATAATCATGTGACCCAATTCCTATAACAAATCTCCTTTTTTGTATATATCTGTGTCTGTCTGTCTATCTACCTATCATCTATCTATCTAATCTATTTTTCCTATTAATTCTGTTTCTCTGAAGAATCCTAATACAATAGCATTCCAGGCAGAGGAAATAACATGAGAGAAAACTATGTTTGAATAAAAAATGATTAAAATGATTAATTACTGTTGGAATTTCAAAAGTTATACATGCTTGCCTAAGGAGGTGAATGACACAGGAAATGGGACAAGATAGATATGCAGGAGACAGGTAATCAAGGAACTTGTTTGCCAAGAAAAAGAGTAACTATTTTCTTTCTCAAGAGCAAAGAGATATGATCAAATTTTTGTTGCACAAACATCATCTGGAAGGATGTGAGAGATAGAATAATGCAGAGAGGAAACTGGAATAGGGAGACAGAAGAAACCTTTAAGGCTCTCCCTCTTATAGAGAAAATAGACAAAATGACCCAAATAAATATTTTAAGGGACAGTCTCTAAGCAGAGGGGATTCCAAATATCCTCAGTCTCTTAGAAACTTTCAAAGTAAGCCCTGGTTTAATGGCTAAGTGAATTTCTTGTGAAAGGAACTTTGCCTGCCATCCCCCAACTGCAGAAGTTAGATATGGGGTTGATTCTTCCTAATGAGAAGACCTTGTCTAATTGATAGTGATGGCAAAGAATCTCTTTGGTTGCCAGAAAGACATACCCAAATTCCAAGTGTTCTGTGCATACATTACAAAGTGGTTGAAAAGGAAATGAATACATGATTTTTTTTAAAAAGGTGATTAACCTGAAGATTAAAGGAATTGATAATTATGAAAAGTGCTTAGAGTGGTAATTGACATATAGCATGAACTGAACAAATATTAGTGAAAATAATAATAAAAACATTTGCTGTAACAATATATATTAGCTAGATTTATTAGCTATAACATGTATTTATCTACAATAAACATAATACATACGATAATATTACTAACAATAATTGACTATCCAGTCATAAACAAATTTCAAAAAATCAACTTGCTTAGTCAGTCAAGCACTGTCTAAAATCTATGAAATTCATGATTTTGAAATAATTCACAAAGAAACTTCGGGTCAGATTTAATGTCTATCACTCACTAACAAATGAATTATGATTAAGTATGAAAACTGATGAAACATTTAATTTGTCTACTCTTCTTAGCCTGGCAATTTTAACTATTCTGAAATCTCATGGGTAGGATAAATACCTTTTGTGAAGGAGATCTGTTTACTTTCTTGATGAAGTCAACTGTTAAATCTATGATTTCTATAAAACAGAAGCCCCCTCTCCCCAAATATTTTTAACTCCAAGGTTAATACTTTTTTCCATTTGCTACTAAAATCCTGAAAATTCAGGGTTAAAGACTTGTTTTTTCCCCCAGCAACCAAAAATTGTTTCTTTAGTTAAAGTGAGATGGGTTTTGAGAGAATTTGAACCTCAAACCTGTGTCTAATCCTTCACATTTAAGACAATCTCCGTAAACCCACATACAGAAATTTTAATCTATTTCATATAGAGGCATTGGCTGAAAATTATAATATAAATACAAAATAAAAAAGGAGTAGAACTGGCCTAGAAATGTTGAATTAACAGACCAAAACATCTTTATCTCATAATGCAAACATACAATTAGGTAATTTAAAATAAACCTTGAGATTCAATAATGATTCAAAGTCATGGAGATAGAAAAAGAGCTTTCTCTTCTGTTTTCTATGTGACCCAGAGTCAAACCAGGGAATCTGTCATGGACAGCTGTATTCACCATGTAGCACACATTGACTTCTAATAATGACCCCAGTTTTCTCTGGGGCCCTTTCCACCTCACTCACTCCCAGTTTCTTGTACACTATCTTCAGGGATGGCCACATGTGGTAAGTGGCTTGTAATACGGCCCCACTGATCATATTTTCCTGGTATTAATGGCTTTATGCAATTGCCTCTTGGGATAACTTGATTCTTAACCAATAGAATACTTCAACATTGCGGAGATGTCACGTCTATGGTTAGAAAAATTCTGACTTCCACCTTACTAGGAAACCCTCTCTCTTTATAGCTTTGATGAAGCAAGTTGCTGTGTTGAGACCCATGGCATGGAATTGAAGAAAATTGCTGGTCAACAGCCAGCTAGGAGCTGAGGCCCTCAGCTCAACAGCCCAAAAGGAACTGAATCTTGACCATAATCATGTCAGTGAGCTTGAAAGTGGATCCGTCTTCAGTTGAATCCCCAGCTCTGGCCAACATATTAGGTTGAAGTTTTGTGAGAAAGTGTGAAGAAGAACCCAGTTAAGCCATGCCCAGATTCCTGACCACAGAAATATCAGATTAAAAAAAAAAGTGTGTTGTTTTAAGCAGCTAAATTTTGTGGCAGTTTATTATACAACAATAGATAACTAATACATCTGGCTGTATGACCAAATTCAGGTCAATAAAATTAAACTCAAAACAAGACAACTGTGTTAATCCACCTTCCCCCTGGCATAAAATTGTGAAGATGTAGACTTGGTTGTGTTGGCAGTCTTATTCATGCCACTTTGGAACCTAAGAAAGGAGCCAAAATAGAGGAGAACAGGGCTGAGAAAAGGAAAAGGGCCTGAGCTCTAACAAACTCTTCTGAGACCTCAGATCAAGCTGAACCTAAAACTTGAATCTCTCTTGGATTTTTGGATATATCCCTAATAAGTTTTGCAAATATGAAAATGTTTTCTATTTTGAAAATATACTTTTGCTTAAGCCAAGCTGAGCTCAAGATCCAAGATACATCATAAAATAATAGTTTCATTTCCTGTTTTTGGTCTTGTGAACAATTTTTTATTCTCTGTATAAAGCAGTGATTAATTGTTGATTCATCTAAGAAAATTGGTGGCCAGTAAAGGAAGACTTTTTTTCAATACTTCTGGATTCTAAAACAAAATTTTAAAGATAAAATACAAAGTCATCTCAATAACATTCATGTAGCCAGCTGATATTAGAAAAGAAACAACACTGCTTTGTGATACTGCATTGCTATAGCTGCCATTTATTTTGTTTTAAAAAATAATATAAAGATAAATTTTCCAACATGTTGCTTTCTACTGTGTCCACAGAAGACTTTGTTCTATGTTGGATTCCTTTTTTTTTTTCCAAAGATTTTTATTTATTTATTTGTCAGAGAGAGAAAGAGAGACTGAGAGAGGGAACACAAGCAGGGATAGTGGGAGAGGGAGAAGAAGGCTCTCCTCCAAGCTGGGAGTCCAGTGCGGCACCTGATCTCAGGATCCTGGAATCATGACCTGAGCTGAAGGCAGATGCTTAACCAACTGAACCACCCAGGCACCCCTGTGTTGGATTCTTCTGGCAGTCAAATAACATCTTTAAGTTCCCATGAATATTTAGCAAAGTCTGCCCAGATTCTACTGCAGTTGTATTAATATGTGAAAATATTCCTGTCTTTCCTGTTTTTAGGTTCAGAGCCTGAAATTTTATATGAATGTATCTCTATTTTTAATCTCAATGTGTATGCTTTATTTCATGGATTTTTGTTTCTTTCATGGATAAACTAAACTATAGTATTTTGTTTTGAGCTTCTATTTTCTTCTCTATTGGTTTTGACAAAGGTGGCCTTCTGCTATGGATTACATCAAACATGATTTAATTGAGAATAACTATGTACTCATAGTTCACCTAATGGGTCATAGATAAGTAACTTAGGACCGTTCATGTAATAAAGCAATGACAACAACATTTTTGTAGTTTTCAAGTAAAATAATAGGAACAAAAAGTTTATGAAATCCTGTCAAGGTTAAATGCTAGCTCAGTTGAAGATCCAAAACCAGATATCTCTTCAATTCATTCCCAATCCTCCGAACCATCAATTATGAACTTTATACCAGGATAATAAAAATAATGCTTTAGCATGACAAAAAAATACCAAGTACAAAGATAATGTAGGAAAGAGGTTAGTAATAATATAATAAGCCTTAAGGTCGCACTGTTCATTTGTATGAACAATAGCGATCCTCTAAACTAAATGCATGTTATGGATTAGCTAAATGTGATAACAAGAAATGAGTTTAGTAAGAATATATGGCCAATCTCAGTAGAATTAATCTATTTTAATTTGGTATATATTCTAGGATAAAATGGTACATTCTTTCTGCCCTCAATTTCAATAGCATTTTGTAATAAGAGGGTGGTTTAGGGCCATGAAACAGCTTACTTAGCATGACCTCTGACAATTTTTCCAAGTTTAAGAGTTAAGGAGCAAACTCCTATGTGTCTATGAGGCAAACCTTCTGTAGGTCCAGTTCCTCACCTACAAAATTAGAAGAATCTAAAAAATGAGTATTTATCCTACAGGATTATTGAGAGATTAAATAATACTTAGAATTTTACCTGGTATATGGTAAATCCATGTGCTAGTATATTACTACTATGACTATTGTTATTAATTATTAACACTATCATCATTAGATGACTTTCAAGGCTCTGTATTATTTGAGCTTAATTTATCCCAACTTTATTCATATTCTCTTCTATCCATGTTAAGAGAATGTCTTCCTGTGCCCCTATTTTGCTAATGTAAATGGGTGTTTTCTAAAGAATAGAAAATAGTTTTTTAATTTTTTGAGTATTAATTCACCTGTTGTTTGGAGTCTGATGATTCATTAAACAAGAACTCAATTTTTTACCTTTGTAGTAAACACTGTAGTAAACACTGTTCAACATCATGATAAATAAAACACATGAGTAAATGTATCTTCTGGTTAGATTATAATTTCATGGGGTTCTAAACATACATTAATCAGCAAAACAGTTAAGAATCTACCTCAGTGCCTTATCAGACCACTGAAGATTAAAGAAATGGAAGATCATATAGGAGAGAGGGGAAGGATTCATGGAGGATGTGAGACTTGAGTTTGGCCTAGGGTATTAGATAGGATTTATAGTTTAGCTCTATTTGAGCTCAAGCATAGAATATGTCCAGAACAAACAATTTAGAGCCCCAAGTTCAGAGTAGAAAAGTTTCCTGGACCTGAGTTCCAGATTCCAATCCTAGTTCTAAAAATCATTTGCTGGGGCGCCTGGGTTGCTCAGTGGGTTAAGCCCCTGCCTTCGGCTCTCATGGTCCCAGGGTCCTGGGATAGAGCCCTGCATCTGGCTCCCTGCTCAGCGGGGAGCCTGCTTCCCCCTTCTCTCTGCCTGCCTCTCTGCCTACTTGTGATCTCTCTCTCTCTGTCAAAAAAAAAAAAAAAAAAAACTTTAAAAATCATTTGCTATGTGACATCATGCTTTCTGGCCTATAGATTATGGAGAATGATGCCTTTTTTGTCTATTTTAAATTATTATTAGGGGGAACATCTGTAGACAACACAGTAATGTTGTTAAGATTCAGGGTTCCAAGATTTCATCTCTAATTCTATCAAGACTTAGTGCAAAACATTGTAAACAGTGTATCCTCAATAAACATTTGTTTTATAAGAGAATGACTGGAAGAATAAAGTTGGACAAACCTAAATCTCTTCTGCCGCTTACCGGCTTGTGATCTTAGTCAAATTACTGAGCCATCCTAAAGCTTTAGGTTCCTTTTCTTGGACATAAAGTTTAAAAATTATGCTCATGTCACAGGATTGTTCTGTGGTTAAATGGAAATAATTCATATAACTACTATGCTTAGTAGTTGGTACATCCTTTTTTATACATATATTTTATAAATTGGACAGCTGAAGAGTGCACAGCAGATAGAAAGTAGAGTGGCTCTATTTGTAATTAAGAAACCATCACATAGAAGAGAAGGAGTAATAGCATGCCCAACATTTAGTTGTGACCTGATGTGTTTGGTCTAACAATCCTGTAAGAATGAGATCAGGGACACATAGTGCACTGTAGTATTACTAAGACTGTGCATGTACAAAGAATGAGGCCATTGACTTTGATTCCTCATAAGGGCCCTAGGGTATTATGCCATTTTAAAATATGTACAGTAATGTAATGGCACTGGATGGTGACAGATGGCAGCTACATTTGTGGTGAACAAAGCATGACACATAGAGAAGTTGAATCACTATGTTGTACACCTAAAATTAATGTAACATTGTGTGTCAACTACAGTTAAATGATAAAAAAGAACTTATTTTTAAAATTTTTAAATTTTTTTTAGATTTTATTTATATCTTTGACAGAGGTAGAGAGAGTGAGAGAGAGCAAGCACACAAGCAGGGGGAGTGGCAGGTAGAGGGATTGCCAAATCAGGACTTAACCGTTTGCAAAACTATTCTCAATCCTTGGTCTACTTCTGACCTCATTCTCTTCTCCTCACAACCCCAGAGCTATCCTTGCCTTGAGAGGATCATGGGTAGGAGAGCTACCCAGAGGATGTAAACCAGGACAAACTATCTCTGAATTTTCTATTTTATTTTTTCATTTTTTTTCTTAAAGATTTTATTTATTTATTGGACACAGAGAGAGAGAGAGAGAGAGAGAACAACCAGGGGGAGAAGCAGGCAGAGGGAGAGGGAGAAGCAGGCTTCAAGCTGAGTAGGGAGCCCTGACTCAGAGCTTGATCCCAGGACCCCGGGATCATGACCTGAGGTGAAGGCAGATGCTTAACTGACTGAGCTACCCAGGTGTAGCTCAGTCTTTTAATGTACAATATTTCTTTTAATGTACAATAAAATAAGAGCTCAAAAACAATATATAAAAGACTCTCCAGTGTATGTTAAGTCTTAAAGAAATGAATATAGTGAACTAAAACTTTGACCTTTTTTCACAAAGATGATATAGTTCAGTGATGATGATATTTATAATTTTAACTGTTTTATATATTTTAAAATTGGCTCATGTTCTATTGGGAGCAAAGAGAATGTTATATAATAAGATCATAGCAACAGTAGATATTTGAGATGGTACTCAGTGATTTTGATAGGAATTTTATGGTTAAAAATGCTAAAATGACTTGAAATTTTCCTTCTATTATCTTCCTACTATCTTTGAAATATTTTGAGGGGGGGTTCAATAAAGCAATAAGATATATAGATTATCTAGTGAGAGTCTACTTATTTCTCCAGGCCATTAAGCTGTTGGCAGTACATCAATTCAATTATTTATGACTTATTCTAATTAACAAATTTGTAATATCTGGAAGATAAGTTCAGTCCTATTCAATACATTATTAAAGTTACAAAATCTGTTCCTAAAAACCAGAGTTGGGTGCATAATTATTTCTTTCTTTAGCATTTTACAAATATAAATGGGCTCATTTCCAATAACAAAAGATTAACCACTGCACAAGGCATGCTAGAAAGGAGTGCTTGTAATATCACATTTTAAATAATTGGAAAATGTATTTAAATATATTTTACCCAAACCAAAGTGTGACATAAACCATCTGTGTATAAAATTGCATCTGCTTAAATTCTATGGCTACAGATTATAGTGACTATTACATAAAAGATTACCAAATTATTCTAATAGTTCTATTCTTAAAAATCATTAAAAAGTTTTCCATCTTATTTTTATTATTCAATATAATAAATAAGATTGGGGTGCAATATTTTGAAAAGTTTTTATGTGTTACTTTACATAGTAATTGCATATACTACTTCACTCTTCTAGTATTTTTTTTTTTTTAAAGATTTTATTTCTTTATTTGAGAGAGAGGCAGTGAGAGAGCATGAGCGAGGAGAAGGTCAGAGGGAGAAGCAGACTCCCCGTGGAGCTGGGAGCCTGATGCGGGACTCGATCCCGGGTCTCCGGGATCATGACCTGAGCCGAAGGCAGTCGTCCAACCAACTGAGCCACCCAGGCGTCCCTCAC
>PISX010034764.1:0-13626 GCA_004024625.1 Mellivora capensis
AACCCTCTTACACTGTTGGTGGGAATGCAAGTTGGTGCAGCCACTCTGGAGAACAGTGTGGAGGTTCCTCAAGAAGTTAAAAATAGAGCTTCCCTATGACCCTGCAATTGCGCTACTGGGTATTTACCCCAAAGATACAGATGTGGTGAAAAGAAGGGCCATCTGTACCCCAATGTTTATAGCAGCAATGGCCACGGTTCTATAAAACATTAACCCTTCTTTTAGGTTATCCTTCCTTCCCAAAATAGGCAATCATTTGATCTTTCTATTTAAATATTGTACTTCTGAAATGAATTGAGCCAGATATATTGCATTCTCTTGATACATTTATTCCAGTTCCATTCTGTACTTTGGCTTAAGAAATGGGTCATTTCCCAGTAGACAATCATAATAAAAATAGTCTATCCTCAAATAACAAGTACATTCAGATACCAGACAATATTAGTTTTTAAGGAAAACCCAATCGTGGCCTTTATGGGTATAAAGTTTCTAACTGCCTTATATTTTAATGTAGCTATGGTTGTTTAAACTGCCATAGTAAGCATTGTTAATAACACACATAATATTGTTGCCTTGGCATGGGGTTAGTATGAAAATATATATTATTCTCTAGGCTAAAAGGAAGATATTTAATAAGAAGATATGAGCTAAAAACCACAGTAGCTTTACCCTTGTGTTTGAGGCAGGCTGTTAGTTTATTGGCAAGTATAAGGTGCAATTGGACCCCTGCTTTTTCATTAGCAACTTAGTTTCAGTCACATTTTCCCTATGAATACATAGGATATTATTCATTAATTAGGATGTAATTGTGAAGTTGCCATAGTTATCTAACAAATGTGTTAATTAGACCCTCTCTAAATTACAGTGATTACATTTACTTCCTTTGGTGACATGTTCTTGAGATGTAAATGGACTCTGACACCCATATTTGGCTCTCTTTGTGAAAAGTGTATAAGCACAGCTACTTTCCCATTCTGCCCTAGTTCACATGGACACAAACCTCCTTGGGGTGAGGGCTAGGATTTACTGGAGTTGTAAACTAAAAGAGCTTGTGGCTTAGGGCCAGTAAAATACTCTGTCAGCCAATGCAACTATAGCCAATTGCATTCAGAGGCTCCTTATTTTCTATCCAAAGGGGAAGCATGCCCACTAAAAGACCCCTCCCCAGTCACTCAGCAGCACAAAGAGATAGGATGGCTAAGTGAATAAAGAAGCTTATCTTTCATTGAGGTTATCTCCCTGTGCAGTGCCTGCCTCCTTTGACCCAGTCCACCCTCTCTAAAATGTTGAATGACCTCATACTGTCCTTGGCTGTCGATTGAGCCTTCTCTTCCAGGCCTTCTCATCCCATTTACCCCATGTTCCAGACATAGGGCTAATCTGATGGGCAATACCAACTATCCCTCCATCGCCACCATCTCCAAAATATGTATCTCTTTTCCTAGGGTCTTCTGTGCCTTAACTCAAATGAATGATGCCAATTATAGTAATTATAGGTGCTTATGGTAAGCACAATACACAACTCAGGAAATTGCCTACCTCTTATACACATAGACTAAGTCCTACTGCGCTCTCTCTCACTTATTTTCTCTGCATCCCTGAAGAGGTTCTCTTCTTTTTTCAGGTCTTTGCCTTCTTCAGTTGTAAAATGATGTTCATGAGTTCCAACCAACAGTCGAAAAGCAATTATCAGGGAACAGCTGGAAGAGTTCTTAGAGACCATCTGGACTGGAAATGGCATAGGTTTCATCCCATGGGCCAACTTTGTTCTATTGAAACTGGCTGTCTGTTGTGTAGTTAGACTTCTGAGGTCTTGTCTGGGTTCAGTGGTATAGAATGTCATGATTGATGAAACATTTTCTACCACTGGTATGAAAATGGGATGTGACAGCCTGTGTGTCAGGTATTTTGTGTATTTTTTTCTTTCTGTTTTATACCAGGGATATCTCAAAAAACCTGTCACCTTTCTATGTGGTGAGACATAAACATAATTAAAGATTTGAACACTTTGTAGCAGAGAGATGGTACTAATAGGTGAATTTTATATTCTGTTTCTTTCTTTTTCCCTCAAATTATGTTTTCAGGTACTTCAGAATTTATAACAATATCCTCTAGTGGGGCAAATGTTATACCTAAGAAGTTTTGGAGATGGCTTGAAAAAGTAGCCAAAAGCCCTGTTCATGGAATTGCCACAATTAAAGTCACTTTTTCTTTTATGAAGTTAGTGAAGATCTTTTTTCGTTTTTTTCAAGGAGGAGGGGAGAGAGAACATGCATGCAGTTGTGAGGAGGGACAGAGAGAGAGGGAAAGAGAGAGAGATTCTTAGGCAGGCTCCATGCCCAGTGTGGAGCCTGAAGCGGGGCTCAATCTCACAACCCTGAGATCATGACCTAAGTCAAAATCAAGAGTCAGATGCTTAATTGGCTGAGCCATCTAGGTGCCCTGGTAGTGAAGATCTTATAATAAAACATAACTTTGTTCCATGTACAATAGAACACAGAGAGTTCTCATTAGCCACTACTGTTGACATTGGTGAGAACAACAGATTAAATCCTATCACCTATTGATAGGCAAGACTGAGCCCTGGAGAGGGCAGGGTATTTTGTGGTACAATAAAATAAAATAGAAGGGTTACAGTTTGGGGCACAGCACAGGAAATACAGATCCTTGTGTAGAAGAGTTGGCTTGAGAGTTTCAGGCACCAGAGACACTAGGACACAAAGAGGGAAAGTCAGACACCCCAGTGTCAATGTTTTCTCCTCCACAGGTTGACAGTTTTGAAGCAGATAACACACACATATATGGTGTGCATGAGAGATTTGGCTGAAAAAGTAGACATAGTTCAAACTTAACACAGCTGCTCATCTATATTATCCAGTATTAGCCACAGATTCTCCCATACTTGTTTGGGCTTATGGTCAATCTGGTTCATAATATCTGGCAGCTGTGTTTTTGGAGTACAGCCTTCAGGGTTTAGGAATGTTTCAAAAGAGGTCACAAGCATGTTAACAATGGTTAGCAAAAGCACTGAGAAAATCATTAACCAGAAGGCAAATCCCCCAACTTCCATAAAAAACATTGTCAGCTTTAGTTTCTGGGCTATGCTCTCTAAAGCTAGACAAGCCCAAGTTCATGTTTCTAGGGCAGTAATACCAAAGGCACAGCACTTACTTGTCCAGATTACTTTTTGTGTGTGTTATATAATGAAACTGGTAATGTGCTTTTTTAAAAGTTAAAATTATAATTTAGTTCTAGGGTTCATAATGGACTGAATTGTTTTCTGCCCTACTTACCCTATGCTAGAATATTGGTTAAGAACATGGGGTTTGGAATCAGGATTTGGTTTGGAGAACATGCATAAACTATTTAAAATTCTGTGTCTCATTTTCTTTGTCTTTTCCTGTGAACCTGGACCTCTTCTGGTGTGCCTTTTCTTAGTAATTACTACCATCATGTAACTAATCAGTTGTTCAAACCAGAAACCTAAGGGTATGTATTAGCTGAGGATGCCATATAGAAATGCTATGGACTGGGTGGCTGAAATAATAGATATTTGTTTCTCACAGTTCTGGAGGCTAGAAATCTGAGATCAAGGGGTTGGCAGCTTTGGTTTTTCCTAAAGCCTCTTTTCTTGACTTCCAAATTATTGCCTTCTCTCTGTCCTCACATGGTTTTCCCTCTATGCACACACATCCATGGTGTCTTTTCCTCTTCTTATAAGGACACTAGTCCTTTTAGATTAGGACCCCCCACCCTTATGACTTCATTTAATCTTAATTACTGCTTTAAGGAACTCATCTCCAAATATATTCACACTGGGAGTAGGGGTTTCAACCTATGGATTTGGGGGGACAAAATGTGACTCATAACCAAGTAATTATTAGTATTTATCCCATGAATGTAATGGCTAATTGATTTAGTGGCTAATGAGAACTTTCAGTATTCTGTTGTGTATCACCAAGACCTCTCCTTTGTAATGAACTAAATTTATCTTCAATCAATCAAATTCATTCCACAGCCAGTTCATCCAAATTCTCATGGTCACCTTCAGCCTGAATGAATATAATCATCTCCTAAATGTTCTCTCTTACTACTCTCTTCCTCCTCTAATATATTCTCCAATCAGCCAGAATGATTGCTTTAAATACGCATTTGAACGGGTCATTCTTCTCTAAAATAGTTCACTGGCCTCTTATGGCCCCAAATCCTTAATACACTTGGCACATGATCTGGTCCTGCCCTAGCTTTCCAACCTCCATATACAACAAGCTCATGCTTATTCTTTCTGCTCCCACCACACTGGCCTACTTTTACAGTTTTCCAAAAGCCCCATGCTCCCTCCCCTACAAGCTTTTGCACATGTTATTCCCCACTTTCACTCCCTCAGGGAAGTCTTCCTTGATCTTTATGACTAGGGCAATCCCCCTAATTATACATTCTTGTAGGCATTTTTAAGACTTGTCACAGTTGCAGTTTTAATTTATTTATGAGATTATTTGATTATTATCTGATTCTCCCACCAGACTGTAAGTTCCTTCAAAGAATTGCTGTGAAGATTGAATGAGATAATGAATACAAAATATTTTATTCAGAGCCTGGCACTTAGTAAGTGCTAAATTGATTTTAGCTTTTATCATTATTTTCAGAGTGGGGAGATTCTTAGCCATTGTGTATATTCTATTGGTTGAACTTAGTTTTCAACCTATTTTCATCACCTGGTTTTTCTCTTTTTTGAAGAGCTACCACAGTATCTAGTATCTAGTACATGATTAGCTCTCAAAAATTGTTTGCTAGAATTGTTATTATTATGTATTCTCTGACTCTCTTTTATGTAGTGTTCTATCTTTGCTGCTTACTGGTTCTGTGACCTTGGGCAATTTGCCTAACTTCCCTGATGATAACGAGGCCTACTTTAGCCAACTGCTATAAAAATTAGCCAAGTACATTGACCTGGAGAGAATGGGTATGGAGATACATTATTTTGCTCCTCTTATGGTCTATGTAGAGGATTTATGCCTTCCTTTCTTATATATCTGAAAAGCAAAACAATCTTAGAAAAAATATTTTATACTCAAATAAAACAAACCAGTGCTTTTACTATAACAGAGCTGATTTCAGATTCACTTTGGGAGTCAACACAATTCTATCTTCCTCAAGTGCCAGGGGTATTTATAAGCATACTTTCTTTCATTGATGTGGCTACAAGGAATGTGAATAAGCACACAGGCCCAAATGCATTCACCTCTATTTCCAGCTTGACTTTGTCTTTTCTTTGGTTGACAGCTGGGCCTTCAATAGAGACTGAAGATGGTGCTGCTTTAAGATAATAATATACCAAAATCCAAATTTCAAAAACATCAATTTGGGAGTGATTAGTCCCATTACTGGATTCTGTCTTGACAAAAAGATTAACCACAGGATAACTTTAAGCAGTGATCTCTCCCAGTGAATTGAAGTGTTCCCTCACAGATCACTGACTGAAAGAGACATCTTGGGGAGAAGGTAGCCAACAGAGAGGAAAGAGCAAAATTACTTAAGGTACAGCTTTAGAAACTATGTCATGACAAAATGATATAAATAAAAAATAAACAATTCTGAAATTATGAGTATGTGGAGGAATGGGAAATGTCTTACAAACCCTCCATTTGTAGATACATTTTCAGGAGTTTCTATAGATGCCTTCTTAAAATTAAAGAATGTCAAAGCTGAGAGGAACCACATACAGACACATACACAAACATACACATACCACAGTGGAATTAGAAATTCACTTAGATTTCTCTATCATATGAGAACATGATTGTAACATGGCAAGTGCTGAAAGGTGGAATGCGCATTGCTCCACAGGAGGGGAAACATGGAAGAATTGTGGAATATTTCAGCTCTCAATTGCATACCTGTTCTCTGACTTTGTCTTCACTATGTGAAGCAGCTTATGATATAGTGTAGTAGTTGGGACTACAGTTTGCCAACACTGGAATCCTTACTTACATTTTGCTTACGAACTATGTAAACTTGGGTAAGTGATTTAACTTAATGATCTCAGTTTTCTCATCTTCAGTAGGTGTACAAATAGTATGTGTAGTGAGCTTGCAAGGATTAAATCTATGTTAAGCACTTAGTACACTATCTGGCACATAATAGGTACTCAATAATATGTATTATTTATTATACTCTGAGTATTATTAAATACTAACTTCCTGAATGTGGCCAGAGTCACACCACAAATTAAATGCAATATGTCTATATAAATTGTCTCCAATACTGTGAGTAATAGAGAAGGACATAGTTGCAATAGAAATGTTTACTTCCTTGGGAAAGTTCATTTAGTAACTCAAAAGTATAAATGAATGTTAGTTACATAAAGGGAATGTCAAAATGTGAGAAAAGTGTATTCATACTGTTAAACAATGGAATACAAGGCATTATGCAAAAGGTCTGTGGAGGAATGGAAAATGACTTACCTATTGAGAAAGAATAGTTAATAATATAAAGATAAGAACAATAGATAATTAAGTAAAACAAAGGTGATAAAATAGAATGCACAGCATGATCTATCTCACATGTACACACACAGGCTTATACACACACATTTTGTTTTATTTGGGAAAGGAGAGATACACAAAGTCATTAACATAACTATGACTTTAAAAATTTTTAATCTGTATTTTACATTTTCTCTGCATGGAGAAATCATCTGGTTGTTTCACTTCTGTCTCCTCAAGTGTCTGCCAAATTCTCATTAAGGGTTTGAAAGAGAAGAGAATAAACACTAATTAGATGCTTCCTATGTATCAAGCAAAACCACACACACACATATACACACATGTGGATATCTGTATATATACATACATGTGGATATCTGTATGTTTATATTTATACATGCACACACATATGTAAATTAAATCACATAATAACCTTTCAAATTAAAAACGATTATCCCAATTTTAAATATGTCAAGAAGTGACAGGAACAGGGACTGTGTCTCAGATTTCATATGCTAAGTTTTAGAGTCTTGCCCCAAACTGGGCATTCATTGATAGCTTGTGGTAGAAATGGACTAATCAGTTTTCAAATGTTATTTGAAGCTTATTATAATGTACAATAGTCCATACCTACTCCATATGCATGTAACAATCAATTATAAATTTCATGAAGTGAGATGCTATAGAGATTCATGCATAAGTCTTTGTGTGGATGTGTTGTCCCTTATCTTAAGCAAATACCTAGGAGTAGAATCGCTGGGTCAACTCCATGTCCAGAAATATGGAGTAGATGTACTCTCCCCTATTTTCTCCACCAAGCATAACTAAAATGTTGGGCATTAATTAATATATATAAAATAAGCATGAGAAGTCTATAAAAGATGGAGAGAAGAAGGCAAAGTAGCTGCTTACCTCAGGGCACAAGGAATAACATAGTGGTCAATTGTATCTATTCTTTTGTTTCATGTATCCTGAGTTGGAGCTGAAGAGACTGGCAATATATTAACACCAATGGGCACAAATAAAAAAAGTATCTCCCCTCTCCACCCAAAGCCTGCTCCCTCTAACCAAAGGACTAGGAACAGCCTAGATGGAAAACTATTGAGCAATAACCACTCTACTCCAGCTAGGTCCACAGAGAACACTGTGGCCCCACCTCTACTGACATCAGCCAAATTTGAGTGGAAAGCCTGTATTTTTACCCTTGCTGAAATGTAACAAAGTGCCCCTGACACCCCTACTGGAGTGATATCAGAGAAGGTCAAATAGAGAGCCTTGACTTTCCTCCCCACCATTGGTAATAAGCCCATTGCATGGTGTCAGTAGGAACCAAAGGAGACCCTCCCACTCTTGAGTATCAGCAGAAACCAAGTGGGGAATCTAGATTTATACCTTTACCCAACAGTAATAAGGTGGCACCCATCTGTCCCATACCAGAGCAGTGTAAAAAAAAAATCCAACTAAAACAACTAAAGAAAAATTAAAGAATAGTGGGATCTCAAAACATAATACCCAAAGTATCCAGATTTCAATTAAAAATCACTCAAAATATTGATAAAAAATATCATTAATGGATATCAATATTGAAATGACAAAAATGTTAGAATTATCTGACAAAGACTCTAAAGCAGTCTTAATAAAATACTGCATCAAACAATTATGAATATATTTGAAAAGATGAAGACTTTAAGTGAAGAAATAGAAAGTATCAGTAAAAAACTACTTAATGAAACTTAATGAAAATTTTAGAACTGAAAAATAGAGTAACTGAAATAAAAGCCTCCGTAGAAGAAATCTTAAGGATACAGGGCTAGGCGGAAAGTTCTTGGATGTGTCACCTAAAGCACAATTCATTGAAGGAAGAATTGATAAATTGGATTTTATCAAAATTTAAAACTTTTGCCCTGTAGAAGACCCAGTAAAGAGAATGTAAACAAAAACTACAGCCTCGGAGAATATATGATCAAACCACATATCAGACAAAGGATTAGTACCTAAAATATATAAAGAAGCCAAACTGTGGAAAGAACCAAGATGCCCTTCCACAGACGAATGGATAAGGAAGATGTGGTCCATATACACTATGGAATATTATGCCTCCATCAGAAAGGATGAATACCCGACTTTTGTAGCAACATGGACGGGACTGGAAGAGATTATGCTGAGTGAAATAAGTCAAGCAGAGAGAGTCAATTGTCATATGGTTTCACTTATTTGTGGAGCATAACAAATAACATGGAGGACATGGGGAGATGGAGAGGAGAAGGGAGTTGAGGGAAATTGGAGGGGGAGATGAACCATGAGAGACTATGGACTCTGAAAAACAACCTGAGGGTTTTGAAGGGGTGGGGGATGGGAGGTTGGGGAAGCCAGGTGGTGGGTATTATGGAGGACACGCATTGCATGGAGCACTGGGTGTGGTGCAAAAACAATGAATACTGTTACGCTGAAAAGAAATAAAAATAAAATTAAAAAAAAAAGAAGACTCAAAAGTCAACAGTGAAAAAACAATCCAATTACAAAATGAGCAAAGGACATGACCAAATATTTCACTGCAGAGGATGTATAAACACATGGAAAGATATTCAGCATCATTAGCCAACAGGGAAGTGCAAGTTAAAGGTACAACAAAATCACTACACACATACAAAAAGTGGGTAAAATAAAAAATAGTTACAGCACCAAATGCTGGCAAAGGTATAGAGAAATTGAATTCATTTCTGGTGGAAACACAGAATGGCATAGTCACTCTAGAAAAAAGCTTTTTCGGTTTCTTAAAAAACAAAATGTGCAAATAACATACAACTCCTCATTTATATTCCTGGACATTTATCCCAAAGAAATGAAGATTTATGTTTATGCAGAAACTTATGCACATATGTTTACGGCATTTTTATTCATAATAGCCTCAAACTAGAAGTAACCCAGATGACACCCAGTTGGTGAATGGCTAAACAAACAGTGGTACATTCAGAATACTACTCTACAATAAAAAAGAATAAACTACAGATACACACAACAACCTGGATTATTCTCTTTTTTCCTGATTCCCAATTTTAAAAGGCATATTCTTTTTTTATTGAAGTATAATTAACATACAATATTCTATTAGTTTCAGGTGTACATTATAGTGATTCAATATTTTTACACATTTTGAAGTGATCTCCATTATAAGTGTAGTTACTGTCACTATACAAAATTATTACAATGTTATTGACTATATTCCTTGTGCTGTACATTATAGCCCATGACTTACTTATTTTATAATTGAAGCTTGTACTTCTTAATCCCCTCACCTATTTTGCCCCCATCACTAGTAACCAACAGTTTGTTTCATATATCTGAGTTGTTTGTTTTGTTTTTTAGATTTCATGTAGAAATGAAATCATACAGAACTTGCCTTTCTTTGATATATTTTACTTAGCATAATACCCTCTGGGTCCATTCATGTTGTTGCAAATGGCAAAATTTCATTCTTTTTATAGCTGAATAATATTCCATTGTGTATGTATAACATGTCTTTTTTATCTCAATATCTATTGATAGACACATTGCTTTAATATCTTGGCTATTATTAGATAATGCTGCAATGAACATAGGGATGCATATAGCTTTTTTTCATTTTCTTCAGATAGATACCCAGAAGTAGAGTTGCTGGACTATATGGTGGTTCTATTTTTAATTTTTTGAGGAATTTCCATGCTGTTTATATAATGGCTGCACCAATTGATATTCCTACTAACAGTACACAAGGGTTTCTTGTCTACCACATCATTACTAACATTGTTATTTTTTTCTTTTTGATAAAAGTCAATCCGTCAGGTGTGAGATGATATCTCATTGTGGTTTTGATTTGCATTTTCTTGATGATTAGTGATGTTGAGCATCATTTTATGTGCCTATTGATCATATGTATGTCTTCTTCATAAAAATGTCTATGCAAACCTGGATTACTCTTAAGAGATTTATATGGAGGTTGGGAGAGACCATAAAAGGCTACATTCTCTATGATTTAATTTATATAACATTCTTTATATGATAAAATTATAGAAATGAAAAATATATTAGTGATTGCCATGGGTAGAAGGATGAATGTGTGCATGCCCAAAGCTGCATCTTCTGAGAAACAGCATCAAGGGTTTCACATTGCTAGGGAATTAGACTTCAATCAACTATCTAAGTCATTAAGCAAAGAATAAAGCAACAAATACAAGCCCCCCAAAGTGGGGAGAAAAATGATTAGCCAGAGTTGCTATAATATATTGCCTAAAATATCCAGATTTCAGCAAAAACTTACAAGACACATGAAGAAACTTAACATGAAGTCCACTTCATAATGAAAATGGTCTCTCCATTTTTGCAAGGATCAACTTCCTGAGACTAAATGAATTTCCAAAAACATGTAGGTAATTATTATAACAAACAAACAAAAAACTTGCTGTATTGGGATTGGGAAAAGCTATTAAGAGGGCTTAGTAAATTAATGTCAAGTAAATTAATATGACAACAACAAGTCTATCTTCTGGTGGCAAGTTTTAAGATTTTTTCTTTAAGTCAGTGATTCCTCAACTTTGCTACACATTGTAATCACCTGGCTCCTACCTTAAGCTCTTCTAATTTAATTAATATGGGATACATCTTGGGCATCGGGAACTTTTCAAACTCCCCCATGTAATTCTATGAACAACAAAGTTTGAAAACCATTGTTTTATGTTGTTATTATTATTTAGAATAATAGTAATATATACTTTTTTGTGCAACTATTTCTGGCTGAGAATATAGAACTCTTTGTGTTATCCTTAGTATTATAAAGCTTATTTTATGGATAAGTAAAATGAGCTCAGAGTGGTTAAATGACTTTTCCAAAGTCACATCCCTAGGAAATACCTGATTCAGGATTCAAACTCAAGTATATTTAATTTGATAATGCACTATGCACAATGCACAATGCACTGTATTAAGGTGGTAATGATGCAGTAATCATATTATCAAAAACTTGTATGGATATCATACCTTGGAGTTGAACGATATTTTAAATGCATCAGGAAGCTTGTTATTTATAAGATCCCTGTAGTGAATATGCATTCATCTTCTACATTACTTTCAGGAACATGGTTTAGCAACAGTAGCTCTTGTAAAGGAGCCTTTCAGATTTAATAGACAATAAGATCAGAATGATTCAGTAAATGTGATGCAAACACCAAGACAAGTATTCTTAAGTTGCATTAATGAAAGTACGATATGTAGACTGGGGGAGGTGATTAACTGGGCTCTGCTGTGATCAGAACATGCTGAAGAATTATGTACAGTTCCTGGGCTTTGCCATTCTTTTTTATTATTATTACAAGAAAGTATTATAGGCTTACAATACCATACGTAAAACACTTTAAGGCCATATATGTTTCAAAAATTCAAAATTTTTAAGGATTTAGAAAGATAATGCAGTGCTATACACTGTATATTATTTAGCATGTCAAGTGGGGTCTGGGACAACATCCCCAACTCAAACATTAATATTTTTGGAGTAAAATCATTGAGTATACATACTACATT
Organism: Mellivora capensis; assembly: GCA_004024625.1. Lineage (NCBI taxonomy): Eukaryota > Metazoa > Chordata > Mammalia > Carnivora > Mustelidae > Mellivora > Mellivora capensis. The sequence goes on from PISX010034764.1 coordinate 12,039, forward strand.
GCAACATTGAAGATTATAAACAGCTTTACATCAGTTCAGATATTGCTGAATAATTACCAAATTATTTAGATTAAATCAGGCTTACTAGCCAAATAATAAGAAAACCCTTTTCTCTCTCAGGGTTTTTTGGGCTTCTGAATTACATATAAGGCACCATGGAAATGGAAATGCCCATAGTAATAAAGATTCAAACAATACAGAAAAGCTCAGAAGGAGAAAAGAACTCTTTCTTCATCCCTAATCTCATTTTCAGAGCAGTAACTACACTTAATCATTTCTCTTTGGGGGTTTCCTGTTGGTTATCACCACAACAGAAAATGTGTTTATACATCTTTTTCTGGATTTATAAACTTTTAAAATAACATAGTATCTTCCTGACACTAAACAATTTGTTCATTCTCCCCCACTTCCTCCCTAATCAACCTGTAAACCCTGCTAAACACATTTTTATCTTCACATATAAGTATGGTGTGTACTGTACTTAAATTTATTTTCTTAACCTTTCCATTTTAGATGGTATCTTTACCTTCCTCTTTATATGGAATGGAATACCAGGCCCCACACTTTTTTAAAATTTCTTTTCAGTGTAACAGTATTCATTGTTTTTGCACCACACCCAGTGCTCCATGCAATGCGTGCCCTCCTTAATATCCACCATATGGCTCCCCTAACCTCCCACCCCCTGCCCCTTCAAAACCCCTCAGGTTGTTTTTCAGAGTCCATAGCCTCTCATGGTTCACCTCCCCTTCCAATTTCCCTCAACTCCCTTCTCCTCTCCATCTCCCCATGTCCTCCGTGTTATTTGTTATGCTCCACAAGTAAGTGAAACCATATGATAATTGACTCTCTCTGCTTGACTTATTTCACTCAGCATAATCTCTTCCAGTCCCGTCCATGTTGCTACAAAAGTTGGGTATTCATCCTTTCTGATGGAGGCATAATATTCCATAGTGTATATGGACCACATCTTCCTTATCCATTCGTCCGTGGAAGGGCATCTTGGTTCTTCCCACAGTTTGGCGACCATGGCCATTGCTGCTATAAACATTGGGGTACAGATGGCCCTTCTTTTCACTACATCTGTATCTTTGGGGTAAATACCCAGTAGCGCAATTGCAGGGTCATAGGGAAGCTCTATTTTTCATTTCTTGAGGAATCTCCACACTGTTCTCCAGAGTGGCTGCACCAACTTGCATTCCCACCAACAGTGTAAGAGGGTTCCCCTTTCTCCACATCCTCTCCAGCACACGTTGCTCCCTGTCTTGCTAATTTTGGCCATTCTAACTAATGTAAGGTGGTATCTCAATGTGGTTTTAATTTGAATCTCCCTGAGGGCTAGTGATGATGAACATTTTTTCATGTGTCTGATAGCCATTTGTATGTCTTCACTGGAGAAGTGTCTGTTCATATCTTCTGCCCATTTTTTTATATGATTATCTGTTTTGTGTGTGTTGAGTTTGAGAAGTTCTTTATAGATCCTGGATATCAACCTTTTGTCTGTACTGTCATTTGCAAATATCTTCTCCCATTCCGTGGGTTGCCTCTTTGTTTTGTTGACTGTCTCCTTTGCTGTGCAGAAGCTTTTGAT
>PISX010034765.1:0-13607 GCA_004024625.1 Mellivora capensis
TTGACATGACTATCTGTTTTGTATGTGTTGAGTTTGAGAAGTTCTTTATAGATCCTGGATACTAGAACTCATACAGCAATTCAGTAACGTGGCAGGATACAAAGTCAATGTACAGAAATCAGTGGCTTTCTTGTACACTAACAATGAAAATACAGAAAGGGAAATTGGAGAATCAACTCCATTTACTATAGCACCAAGAACCATAAGATACCTGGGAATAAACCTAACCAAAGAGGTAAAGGATCTGTATTCAAGGAACTACAGAATACTCATGAAAGAAATTGAAGAAGACGTAAAAAGATGGAAGACCATTCCATGCTCTTGGATCGGAAGAATAAACATTGTTAAAATGTCTATACTGCCTAGAGCAATCTATACTTTTAATGCCATTCCAATCAAAATTCCACCGGTATTTTTCAAAGAACTAGAACAAATAATCCTAAAATTTGTATGGAATCAGAAGAGACCCCGAATCGCTAAGGAATGTTGAAAAACAAAAATAAAACTGGCAGCATCACGTTACCTGATTTCAAGCTTTACTACAAAGCTGTGATCACCAAGACAGCATGGTACTGGCATAAAAGCAGACACATAGACCAGTGGAACAGAGTAGAGAGCCCGGATATGGACCCTCAACTCTAGTAACTTTTGGATTGTTGAAATCATGAATATTAACTCTGTGAATGCAGAGTCTACAGAACCTTTTCCAGGCCCGTTCTTTTTTTCTTTTTTTTTTTTTTTTTTAATCATAGTAGGTTTTGGTCATGCTGTATTTTCCTTCTAGGTTGTACAGACTTGAGGATAAACTATGTCTTTAATTAGTCTTAAATTCAGTAAATATCAAATTAATAAATAGTTCTACAGAACTTAAAAAGACGAAGAGCAATCTGCAGTTTCAGGGATTCCCTCAGATTTCAAAGAAGCCTGGGAAAGAGAAAAACAAAAACAAAAACTAAACTAAACAGACTACAAATTCAGGCACCTTGTAAAGAAAACAGCAACTGCATTAATACCAAGGCTCGCAGGAAGGACCTGTGTTCCCTTTGTCCTATAAAGGCTGTGGATATAGAGTGGGTGATGGTGCCTAAGTGATCAGCTTGCTTGTTACCATGGCAATTTAGCCACCCTTGCTAGAGTAAGTCTCCTAGCTCTGTCCCTGTGGACTGAAACAGCCCACCTGTTCTTTGTTTTTACCTGGCATGTTGCCTTGTAAACACAAGGCAGGGTTGGGAACTTCTGTTTATGCTCTGACTAATCAAGTACCAGAATACAGGTAAGCACAGAAGGATGACTTGGGGAAAGGGAGACTGATAACCTTCCCAAGTCTTCTGATGTTATCTCTGCTATTTAGCTGGGGATTCCCAACTACTTTCTTTGAAGGAGCAAGGCATTTGCAAGGGAAGAGTTTCCTCTGTCCCCAAAATGTGGCTTTATCTTGTGTTTCCACAAGACAAATCCAGAGCACATGTGATCTCACAGGCCCAGAAGAGTGCTTAGCAGGAGGTTGGTGCTCAGTAAAGAGAGGCCCTGAGTCAGTGAATTCAGTGTTCCTAGAGGTTGCTGATGCTTTGCACATTCAGGACTAGTTCTGGGGACAAGAGTAACTGGCCTCAGGGGACAGTTGAGGGGCTGGCAAGTCATCTGTAGCTATCAGAGAGATGCCATTTATTTTCCTACTTAACAGTATTTTCTTTAACATCTATTACATGTGGGGCAGTAGGGACAGAATAAAAATCAAGATATGTCCTGTTCTTCATAAATTAAGTAGATCCTTAAGTTCTACTTGCTAGCTATTTATTTAGATTACTTTATTATGAGTTGCCTTTAGAAGCCATCTATTATAATTCAGAGATTTCCTGGAAATAATTATTAACACTATTATCAATAATTCTAATAACATAATCTCTATATATTTATAGTACCTTATGGCTTTCATGAAATTCACTATCTCTTAAAGCAACCCTATGAAGTAGGTCAGACTGGACTTTGCAGTTGAGGAAAGAAGGCTCAGAAAGAGTACCAAACTTGTACATTCAGAACAACAATATTTCAAGGTGTTGTCTGAAGACCTACAACAGATCTGAAAGCTATTAGATCACAATCAGTAGGGATAGGCTCAGGAAATTTCATTTTTTGATAGTGCCAACTCTCTGCTAACTAACCATTTCTATATACCTTCATTTATTCAGGATCTTAACTCAGGTCTCCTAAACATTTTATATATGTCACCAGAGCATGCAGAGGAGGAAAAGGAAGATACCAGAATGGAGGCAGCTAGAATAAAGGAGCTTGAACAAGAAGACCAGCCACCCTTCTGAAGTCAGTGGCCTCCCATGGTTTCCAGCATAATGCCTCCATGCCGTGGTACATGTCTATTCCCAAGGCCCTGTTTCCTGATTTACATGTATTTCTCTTCATCAATTTAAAATTTTTTTTTTGCACATTCAGGACTAGTTCTGGGGATTATGGCTGAAATACACAGACAAGGTCCCTGTCCTAGCAATACAGTACACAAATGAACAGGGACTACAGGTTTAAAACAAGTAATTAAAAGAGCAGTGTAGGTTTCCATGGAGAAGTTAACAAACATAGTTGAATGTCATATAGCAAGAAAAGTTAACACCGTCCAGGGCTTTACAGAGTGTGGTCTGAAAGCTAGCTGGTCAGTAACCCTTGGGGATATTTGTTAGTTAAAAAAAAAAAAAAAAAAAAGCTTGGATCCACCTCCAAAAACTCTGGGGGGGGTGGGCTTTTTGAAGAAGAAGTAGATATTCTTAACAAACTCCTTAGATGATACTTTTCCATACTGAAGTTGGGAATTATTGGTGTGTGTGTGTGTGTGTGTGTGTGTGTGTGTGTGTTGACAGTAGGAGAGAGGGTAGCAAGAAAGGCCACTGTGAAGAAATAGTATGTGTGCAAGATGAAGGCCAAAGACTTAGGCTTAAAGTAAGTATACTTGTGCAAGAGCTTCCCAGTAGAATAACAGTGTATGTAAAATTCTAAAGCCAGTGGAAGAAGGTAAATAGTCCTATTGCTGGAGAATAAGGAAAAAGCTAGAGAGGGGCAGATATAAGAGCAGAACCTCAGATGCAAGGGCATGCCACTATTGTTAAGGATTTTAGATTTTATCTTAAACCACTGAAGGGCTTTAGGCTAAGAAGGAGCATAGTCAAGTTTTCATTGAAAAATAAAAAGGTAGTGTGAATGGCTTGGGGTATTTAGAGAAGATGTGAGGCTATAATGAGAAAGCTGTGATGATAACTGGGTAAGAAATAATGCTACCTTGAATTAGGGTCAGTGGCAATGAGAAGGGAAAAAAATGGATCCCACGGACACTAAGTGCCAGCATGTCCATGTTAACTCACCCTCCAATTTCGAGGACAGCAATTGGATTGAGCTGCTGCTGCAATGATAGGAACATGCTCTTTCAGAAGACATTTGCCACCTGTGTTCTTTGTGGCAAAGGGTATGCTTTGGTCTGGATTGGAGAAGGCTGACTGCGTTAAGTTCAGAGGACTTTTGGTTTGTTCTAGACTCTGCCACTAAAGCTCTTTGCCCCAATCTAAGGCTCAAGTTTCCCATATTTAAATGATACCCTTTTTGTATGTTCCTATTGTATTTTCCTCCACAGCACTTATCACAACTTACACTTAAGTGAGAAATGTCTTCAGTTATTTGTTAAATATCTGTCTCCTTCCTTAAACTGTAAGTTCTGATGGCTAATAGGTCTGGTTCTTTGCTATTTCCAGCTCTAAGAGTAACAGTCACTGAGAATCCATGAAAGAGCTAGGATTCCAACCCTCATAGGATTCACTCTTTGGAATATGGGTAGATGAATATGGGTGATACTTAGGAGGTCAAAGTGGCAGAATCCAGAGGCTGTTTAGATGTGGAACGTAGGGGTCTATAGGAAGGAAAAGTCTAGAAATGTTCCTGTGTTTCTACCTTGGGTACCATTGACTGAGGTAAACTATATATATCTATAAGTAGATATACCTATATATATATCTATAGAAGAGACACAGGTCTTAAATATAAGACAAGTTTAATTTGGAGCTCCTAAACTCTAATGCAATACATGCAAGTAGATGTCTACTGGGCTACATGGTTTTGAGGTTTTTGTAAGAGGTGGGAGTCAGAGGTGTTGCATGTACTTTGGTAAAGTAGCATATGCTTTTTTCTTATTTTAAATAACAGGACATATGGATAAATAAAATACAATTTATAATAGCTGTTATTTATTGCTAAGTGCTGCCTCAGTTCTCAGTGCTTTGACTTATTTAGTCCTCATACCAATTCTACGATGTAGATACTCTAGGGATTCCCATTTTGCAGATAAGGATATGGGGCATAGAAAGTTCAAGTACTTCATCAAGGTTACATGGGCGGTAGATGGAGGAGACTATCTTCCAACTTCAGCAGCAGGATCCACTACCTTTGCACTTAAAATGGTACTCTCCCACTCTTTCATGCACCTGCTCTCATAGCCATCAGGCCATCTTCCATCCAATGTCACATCATAACAACTATTTACCACCTATCTCTCTGCAGAGTCTATGAAGATTTTGGCTAGAGGTTTTGCCCTATTAGTCTTTCATTCATTATTTTACAGAAGAAGAAACTGAGGCACAGAGTAGTAAAATAACTTCCCTAAGGTCACATAGGGAAGTGGGTGAGGTAGTATGTGGACTTAGCTCTACTTCCAGGACTAATACATTTAACTGGTACATAACCATACAAAGCCATACTTTTGGATACAACTTTTTGATTACTAGATGGGGGGGAAAGAAAGGGTGAGCATTGATCTATGAAGGAAGTAAAGTAAAATCTAGTCTAGGAATTGCCATTAAGTTTGTGATGTCAAAGAAATATCATGTGGCTCTTCTGATCTTCAAGGGAAAGTATTTAGATTAGTTAATGCATCAAGCTCTAGGGCTTGAAGTTTTTAAATAAATTATTATACTGGGAGGGAAAAAAAATTGAACCTCTTTAAAAATCACCAAAGCCAACTTTAAAAGGCCAAATTGTAAATGTTGTTAAACAGAAACTGCTTTAAATACAAAATCCCACTTGTCTCTCACAGTCTATGAAGTGCCATTGGCATTAATTATACATTGGTTAACAACAAGGCAACAGGCCCAAAATGGAGTCACTTTTAATGAGCCCCATGTCACCAAACTAGATTTAGTGACTTAATTACAGTTTCAGTTTTTCCAGAAATACTATCCTGAACCAGTCAACCAGGAATAGTCTGATCAGAATTAGATAATCTGCCTGATAGATCCCTACCATTTCCTAAAGGAAACTAACCTTGCAATAATGAATTCACTCTTTTTGTTTAGTGTAATTTCCTATTCCTTCTCCCTCCTGCCTATAAAAGTCCTCCATTTTGTACAGCTCATTGGAGTTCCTTCCTGTCTGCTAGAGCAGATACTCCTTGATTCATGAATCATTGAATAAAACCTATAAGATATTTTAAATGTACTTAGTTGTATTGTATTTTTTTGACCCAATCCTGCCTCCATCATTTTAGAGAGAAGAGAACTGAACCTTAAGTAAACTAAATAAACTTCTCAAGGACACAGCTTGTAAAGAACAGTGTAACTTTAAATCCAGATTTATCTTATGCCCAAGTTTAAACTCTCAAATACCGTATACTATTTCTCTTTTACTTATTGTAGAAATATTCTGCTAAAAATGGGGTTTAATCAAGAAATAACTGGAGAGGCGGGACACCTGGGTGGCTCAGCTGGTTAAGCGGCTGCCTTCGGCTCAGGTCATGATCCCAGCATCCTGGGATCAAGTCCCACATTGGGCTCCTTGCTTGGCAGGGAGGCTGCTTCTCCCTCTGCCTCTGCCTGCCACTCTATCTGCCTGTGCTTGCTCTCTCTCTCTCCCTCTCTCTCTGACAAATAAATAAATAAAAAAAAAAAGAAATAACTGGAGAGGTAAATTTACCCTATAATATGGAAAGAGCAGTGAATTACATATGTACCATGAGGAAAGCATCTTTGTCTTGAAACTGGGTTATTCACAACTTTTCAACTGCTCTATCCAAGCTTTCCAGTCTGCTGATGATTATGCCAAAAAATACTACATATGGTATGTCTACTATATTGACTATGTATTGAGGATAAGTACAAAATTAACCATTTTCCTGTCATTAGGACATCAGGGTGAAAACAGGTGCTAGGAAATGAGCAATACTGTGGTTGCCTATACAAACATTTATTGAAATATATCTCTTCATCTGGACTCACAGAAAGATCTTCCCTCCCATTCCTTCCCTAGACTTGTTTTGAATTTGGGGTTCTTATATTTTAAAATAATCTATTGTATCTCCTCAATTTTAGCATATGGCTGGCAGAATATTTAGTTGGAATAAACAGAATGAACAAATGAAAAGGAAAGGCTGGTAAAGAGTAAGAAAGGCACTACAGATGAAATTAGAGATGGTGTCATTCCTGGTTCCCTAATGGCTTTTGTTGCCTAGGGTTGTAACTTGGTTCCTATGGCATTTGCTCTTTGAAAATGCTAAAGTCCCTGAAGCATCTAGGGGTGATCATTCATAACCTAGTATGAGTTAGTTTATGCAGGTTGCTCCTAACTTCTCCCTAATTTTAAGGCCAATTCCTGAATTACGGCATCTGAAAGAACTACCTGATCCAATTCTTCAAAATAGAGCTGTTTCTGAGGTTAGGAGAGGGTAGTGGTTTCACCAGGAGTTCACAGATGGTTTCATAATCTGCTTCAGAACCCAGGTAGGACATATCTCAGTACGAGGCTCTTTCCTTTGACACTATGCAGCCATGGATATGTTATATAGAGATAATGTTACAGGCGTAGGATTATGTGTAGTTAACAGTGGCATGTGGAGAAAAATAGAGAGCTCCTCCCCTCTCTAGCCTTGGGGACCTGGGAACATTTCTCATCTTCCCTAAGCCCCCATTTGTTCTTCTGTAAAATGGAAATAAATATTATCTATCTTACTGTGATGTTATGAAAATTAGATAGAATTGTACATACAGTGTTCTTAGTGGAATGCCTGGTATCCAGTACCTAGTTAATACATGCAAACTCTTCAAAACTGACTAAAATTAAATTATTCAAACCTCAGAATGGTTTATTAGAATATAGGTAGATTAAAATCTTAGATGAAGATTTTGATTAAAATATGATTTTTCACTTTTTTCCTAGGTCTACTTCTTACTTTACAAATGGTTGACAAATGCCATTACAGAATGCGAAGGATATATATAATGAACATTACCCATCTTTGAAAATTTTCCTTCTCAACATCTCCCCAAGTGTAGCAAACAGGAAAAAAAAAAAAAAAGATTTGTACAACTGGTAATTTTTTTGAGGTAGATGTTTGAGCTAATGTGGAAGGGCTGACCATCTTAATTAATCCCTGTGAATTTCTGGTTTCCATGAAGCAGCTTTGGTTTCGCTAATTAAATCTCAGGATTTTCAGGTTATTAAGGTCTTATACTAAAGATCAGAGAGAATATTTGAAATGGAAATTAAACTGGAATATCTAAAAATGTTGGAGGGACATTATGATCAGTGAAAACAACTGTAGCTGAAGACATGATTTCTCCCGGAGATTTAGAACTCTGTTATTTGTCAAAGTCTTGAGCATTAGATAAGCAACAGATAAAATTTTAGCAAGATTTTTTAATATGACATTCAGTGAGATTAAATGAGAACAATTGCTTTTAGAGACCTCAGTCATGAGACAAATGCAAAATAAGAAAACCTCTTAGTTTTATGTGTGAAGACTGGACCCAGTTGCTACAGAGAAATTTTAATCAGATACAGTTGTTTTTAATTAAGGGATTTATAATGTTTCAGATTAAGATTATGTTACTTAGAAAAGCCCTGAACATATATTTAAGAAGTTAAAGTGGATTTCTGGCTTCCATTCAGGATGACAAAAACTACAAAGTGTTGCTCTCACCTGAACAATAAGAAAAAGTGACAATTTATGAAAGCCTAGTTTTCATGAACTGATCAGAAAACTAAGGTTGCAGGGCAACAAACTGGTCTGAAATCTAAGGGAAGACAAGACCCTCTAAGGAGAAGTATGCACTGGCTTTCCTAGGGGAAAGCATAGGAAGAAGATGGGAGCCATCATGTAAGTTGTGAGATCTGGGCTAAAATTTCTAATTAATTGCTAGGACTAAGTTGACTATCATTAGAATTTAGAAATCCCTAGAATGCAGACACAGAGGAGATTTTCAGCTATTTACAGACTTTTCTTCATGGTGCTCCTTAGGGTACTTAGGGGAAGGGATTAAAGAAAGCCTCCTATGGGCTGCAGGCCTGAAGGAAGAGAGCGGCCATCTCCTCTATGATTAAACCTTCCCTGAAACTTCTGTCCTAAGGGAAAAAAGCCTTAAACCACTGGGCAAAGAGTATCAAAACACTCAGTAGACCCATTATGACTGAAGGAAGACAATGGGGAGGCAGGGAGCTCTACTTGAGGCAGGGCAAAAAAACTATCCAGGCCCAGACTGCTGCAGGGGTAGGAGCAAGCAAGTTCACTGAGAAAGGCACACTTTCAGGATGTAGAGACTTAGCACATGTCTAAGAACAACAGAATCCCACCTCTGAATCCTCCCACCAAGCTGTAGAACAGCCAACTAACAAGAGTGTGCTTCTGGGAAAGGAGCAAAAACCTGGAGAGATCTACTCTCTGAGGTTAAATTCACAGAGAATATCTAAAGCTGAAAGTATAATAGGAATATTTGGAAAAATCTTATGATAAGTTAAACCCTACCCTAAATAACAAGGTAGTGTTAGAAAAATATGAAGGAGATGATATAATATATACAGAGTAATTGTAGCAACAACAAAACTCAAAAGTACCTCAACTCCTAACAAGAGTGAAAAAATATAAAAAGTCTAGCAATAAAAAGAAGCATATTTGTTTGGGGGCATAAATACTATTTTCTTCAGCTTATTCTGTTCTGTAGATGATTTCCAAGGCACCAAAAAAGGAAAGAAAAAAAATGCACTCGCAGGACACAATCAATAAAACCAACTTTAAATGAGTACCAAATGTTAAAACTATCAGGAAATATAAAATAACTATAATTAACAGGTTTAGGGATTTGGTAGAAAAGTTGGACAACAAATACAAACATATCAAGATTTTTAGCAGCCAGATGGAAACCATAAGAAAAAAAAATATATTAGGATTCCAGTTTGAGATGGCAATATAGGAAGATCTTAAACTCACCTCCTCCCAAGAACATACTGAATCTACAGCTACATATGGAGCCTTTTCCTCTGAGGGGGAAAAAATCTGAAAAGTATCTGAGCAACTCCTACACATTGGGTAAATAAGAAAAAAACCCACATCAAGGTGGGAGGGAGAGGCTAAGACATAATCTTGCCATAAACCTCACTCTTGGCATGGAGATCCCAAAGGAGGGAACTCAAACTCTAGAGCTTCTGCCTGAGGAGCAAAGGATTTCAACCCCATATCAGGCACTGCAGCTTGGAGATGAGCTCCCAAAACATCTGGCTTTGAAGACCAGGGGAGCTCATATATCCACAAAACCCAAGTGATGCAGCAAACATGGCAACAGCCCTCGAAGGGCTCACATGTGGACTCATTCTCCACAGGAGCCTGAGCAGAGGCAGCCAATGGAGAGGTGCCCAGACTTAATACAAAAGTGGCTTATTTACTTAAAGTATTGACTTGGGAGGGGGGCAGCATCTAACTAAACACACAGCTAAGGGCCCACTGTAATCCTTTCCAGAGACCTCAGGGGGTGGACATCATCTTTGCACTTTCTGCTGCTCTCCAGAGAGCCAGCATCTCCTGAAGGAACTTTTATACAACTGATGCCCCAGGGTTTTTTTTGTGTCTGCTTCCCAGGAGACACCCCGTGGCTGCCTGGATTTGGTGGCCAATGGGCTTGTGTTTCTGTGTCTCAGGACTGTAACAGAGAGACAGTTCTCTGCCATTTACCACCCGCAGGGTACTAGACAGCAGGCTAAAACACACTGTTAGTCTTTCTGTGAACAACATCTATTTTCTTGTCCCGAAACTACAGCTGAAGGGGCAGTTTTCTGGTCTGGCACACATCTAGGTGCCTACTGAAATGCACCCCAGGGATGAAGGCCAGTGACACTATGTTTGTGCTGTCTTTCTGCCTTGCTACAGCTCACTGGTATCTCCCAGAAAGGAATTTACACCTTGTGTGGTGTCCAACTTTTGTTGCTTCCACCAAGGGACATCACTGGATAACCTGGCTCTGGTGACCAGTGGGGTTTATGCTTACAGGTCCCTTAGGACTTGTACCAATGGAGAAACAGTTCTTAAGTGGCTACCACCTCCTGGGCACTCAAAGAGGAAAAGGCCCAGTCTTTCTGTGTTTAGCTTATCCGTATAGTTACAGAATGAAGGGCAGGTTTCCAAATAAATACACATCTAAGGGCCTACTGTAATTTTCTCCAGAAACTCCAGAGAGTGGGTACTATCTTTGCACCTTCCTTCTGCTGCACTCCAGGGTGAAGTATCTCCCAGGGGGAAGGTTGTACACATGTCTGGTGATCTGCTTTTTATGGCTGCTACCCAGGGGATGCCCCTTATCACTTAGCTCTGTTGGTCAGCAGGGCTTGTATTGCTGGGTCCCATGGAGCTGTAACCAAGAGAGAGACAGTTCTAGGTCAGGTGTCACCCCCAGGATACTGCACAGAAAGCATATGAACTCCCCTTTCATTTTTGTATGAAAGAAGCTTATCTGATTGTCCTGGAGCTTAGGCCTGAGGGGGAGGCTTCTGAGGGGGAGGCTGATTGTTTCTGTTCTCCTGGAAAGGGGATTGTACACAAGCCTGGCACCAGAGTTTTTGGCTAATGATTCTAGAGTGTCAGGCTCTTGTGGCCAGCAGGATTTATAGTAGTGGTCACATAGGACTATATGTATTAGAATATTTATCACTACTGTGTAACTTTCCAAACAAGAACAATTTCAAACAACCTAACTTTATACCTAAAGGAACTAAAAGAAGAAGAACAAATGAAACCCTACTAACGTCATTAGTAGAAGGAAGGAAATAACAAAGATCAGAGGGGAAATAAATGAAACAGAGACTAAAAAGACAATAGAAAAGAGCAATGAAACTATCTTTTTGAAGAGCCAGGTCTTAAACAAAATTGATACATCTTTAGTGAGACTCACCAAGGGTAAAAGAGATAGGACTCAAATGAGTCCGGAAATGAAAGAGTAGATTACAATTGATACCGCAGAAATGCAAAGGATCAAAAAGACAATGAATAATTACATGTCAATAAATTTCACAATCTAGAAGAAATGGGTAAGTTTCTAGAAACATACAGTGAAAATCAGAACAAACTGATAACTGGTAAGGAGATTAAATCAGTAATTGAAAACCTCCTAGCAAACAAGTCCCATGACCAGACTGCTTCACTGGTAAATTCTATCAAACAGTTAAAGAAGAAATATTACCAATTCTCTCAAACTCTACAAAAAAAATAGAAAAGGAGTAAACACTTCCAAACTTATTTCTATGAGGCCAGCATTACCATGCTAACAAAAATAGACAAGGATGCCACTAGAAAATTATAAGTCAATATTCCTGGTAAACTTAGAAACAAAATGTTTACCAAAATATTAGCAAACCAAATTCAACTGTACATTACAAGTACCACACACTGATCAAGCAAGATTAATTCCAAGGATGCAAAGATGGTTCAGCATCTGCAAATCAATCAACATGATATATCACATTAAAAAAATCAAGGATAAAATTATCTCAATCAATAGAGATGAAGAGTTTGACAGAATTCAACATTATTTATGATAAGAACTCTCTACAAAATGAGTAGAGAGGGAATGTACCTCAACATAATAAAAGTCGTACATGACAAGCCCATAGCTAACATCATTTATTTATGAAAACCTGGAAGCTTGTCCTCTAAGATCAAGAACAAAGCAAGAATTCCACTCTCCTCACTTTGACTCAGTATAATATTGGCAGTTCTAACCAGAACAATTAGGTACAAAGAGGCATCCAAATTGAAAAGGAAAAAGTAAAATAGTCATTATTTCCAGATGACATATTATAGGAAGAAAACTCTAAAGACTCCACTGCTCCCCCAAAATGTAACTAATCAATAAATTCAGTAAAGTTACAGGATATAAATATAAACATATCTGTTGTATTTCTGTACACCAGTAACAATCTAACAGAGAGAGAAATTCAGAGAATATCACAATTGCATCAAAAAAATAACATATCTGGGAATAAATTTAACCAAGGAGGTAAAATACCTATACATCTAAAACTATAAGGTATTAATTAAAAACACTGAAGAAGACACAAATAAGGGAAAAATATTCTATGATGGATTTGAGGAATTCTACTTAAATGTCCATACTACCCGGGACGCCTGGGAGGCTCAGCTGGTTAAGCGGCTGCCTTCGGCTCAGGTCATGATCCCAGCGTCGTGGGATCGAGTCCCACATCGGGCTCCTTGCTTGGCAGGAAGCCTGCTTCTCCCTCTGCCTCTGCCTGCCACTCTGTCTGCCTGTGCTCACTCGCTCGCTCTCCCTCTTTCTCTGACAAATAAATAAATAAATAAAATCTTTAAAAAAAAAAATGTCCATACTACCCAAGGGAACTTACCGATTCAATGCAATTCCTATCAAAATTCCAATGGAATTTTTCACAGATATAGAACAAACAATCCTAAAATTTATATGGAATCTCAAAAGACTCTGACTATTCAAAAACAATCTTTATAAAGAAAAACAAAGTTGAGGCCATCACACTCCCTGATTTCAAACTATATTACAAAGCTACTGTAATAAAACCAATATGATATTGTTTTTTTTAAATTATTTTTTTATTTTTTTATTTCTTTTCAGCGTAACAGAATTCATACATAGTTTTATACCACACCCAGTGCTCCATGCAATGCATGCCCTCCACAATACCCACCACCAGGCTCCCCAACCTCTCACCCCCCGCCCCTTCAAAACCCTCAGGTTATTTTTCAGAGTCCATAGTCTCTCATGGTTCATCTCCCCCCCAATTTCCCTCAACACCCTTCTCCTCTCCATCTCCCCATGTCCTCCGTGTTATTTGTTATGCACCGCAAATAAGTGAAACCATATGATAATTGACTCTCTTTGCTTGACTTATTTCACGCAGCATAATCTCTTCCAGTCCCGTCCATGTTGCTACAAAAGTCAGGTATTCATCCTTTCTGATGGAGGCATAATACTCCTTAGTGTATATGGACCACATCTTCTTTATCCATTCGTCTGTTGAAGGGTATCTTGGTTCTTTCCACAGTTTGACGACCGTGGCCATTGCTGCTATAAACATTGGGGTACAGATGGCCCTTCTTTTCACCACATCTGTATCCTTGGGGTAAATACCCAGTAGCGCAATTGCAGGGTCATAGGGAAGCTCTATTTTTAACTTCTTGAGGAACCTCCACACTATTCTCCAGAGTGGCTGCACCAACTTGCATTCCCACCAACAGTGTAGGAGGGTTCCCCTTTCTCCACATCCTCTCCAACACACGTTGTTTCCTGTCTTGCTGATTTTGGCCATTCTAACTG
>PISX010034767.1:0-13625 GCA_004024625.1 Mellivora capensis
AAAAAGAAGAAAAGAAACAAGATGGGATTGGGAGGGAGACAAACCATAAGTGACTCTTAATCTCACAAAACAAACTGAGGGTTGCTGGGGGGAGGGGGTCGGGAAAGGGGGGTGGAGTAATGGACATTGGGGAGGGTATGTGCTATGGTCAGTGCTGTGAAGTGTGTAAACCTGGCGATTCACAGACATGTACCCCTGGGGATAAAAATATGTTTATAAAAAATAAAAATTATTAAAAAAATGGTTAAGATAGAAAAGGTTATGTAATGTGTATTTTAAAATAAAAGAATAGAAAAAATACTATGAGAATAGTAAGCTACAAAACTTAAAGTAAACATTCTTAAAATGGTTAAAAATTCATATAAATCACTTTCAATTTTACATATTGTACTTCTATGGGTAATGAATTTAAGGCTTAAAGAAAATTACTGGTACCACTACTGGCATATACCCTACTTGGTCACAGTGTATTATTATCTTAATAAGCTTTGAGATAATATTTCTGGCATTTCATCTTAATATTGTTTCATTTGCAATGACATGTATTACTTTTCCAATTTGAAAACAGCTAGTAAAAAATATTTTTAAAGAAAAAATTGATATGGTTTTTGAATTTTTACAGTGAAAATATATTCATGAGTTACTTCCATCATTAAAAAATTCTTGTTAAAGTAAAAAAATAATTTAAAGGAAGTTTGAGAAAATCCTTGCATATACCACTTCATTAATAAAATATTAACAGTAGATTCTTATAGAAATCAACAGACACATGATTCTTAAATGCATCATATCCTCCTTGCAAGTAGTAGACTAACAAAATTTAAAAACTGGAAATGTAAAGACCAAAATTTGTTGACTTTTTGAAAAGTTTTAAAATTCCAGTTAGTTAACATTCAGTGTAATATTAGTTTCGGGTGAATGACCTAGTGATTCAACACTTCCATACAACACCCAGGACTCATCACAATAAGTGCACTCTTTAATCCCCATTATCTATTTAACCCATCCCCTCACTACCTCCCTTCTGGTAACCATCAGTTTGTTCTCTACAGTTAAGAGTCTGTTTCTTAGTTTGCCTTTTTCTTTTTTTTCCCCTTTGCTCATTTGTTTTGTTTCTTAAATTCCACATATGAGTGAAATCATATTGTATTTGTCTTTCTCTGACTTATTTTACTTAGCATAATGCTCTCTAGCTCTATACATGTCATTGCAAATGGCAAGATTTCATTCTTTTTTTATGGCTGAGTAATATCCCATTGTATATATATTCCACATCTTTATCCATTCATCCATTGGTGGACACTTGGGCTGTTGCCATAATTTGGCTGAGACACATATGGGGTTGCATATATCCCTTTGATTTTTTTTTTATTATTTGGGTAAATTCAATTACTCTGTGCAACTTGTATACATATTCCTTTAGGATCCAGGTTCCAATGATCTCTCCAGATACAGTTCTAGCCACTTTGACCTGTGCATGCCATTGTAAATCACATACTATTCACTTGAGAATTCATTTGTAACTCCATACCATCATCTATGTTGTTCTCTCTGAATAGGATGCCTCCTCCCTTTTGAGCTCAGTAGTACATCCTTGTGAAGTCCTCTCTGACACACATAGACTGATTAGGAATTCCCTCTCTCAAACCTTGAATATTTTTTATTAGTAGAACATTCATACCAAACAATTTGTATCTCAATACTGGGAGGTCCTTAAGAGCAAGGACCTGTCTTTTTCTTTTTCCCTTTCTTTTTTTTTTCTTTTTTTCCCTTTCCTTTCCTTTCTTCTTTCCCTTCCCTTTTCCTTTCCCTTCCTTTCTTTCATCCTTTCTTTCTCTCTTCTTCTATTTTTTTGAGTATATATGACACATGATGTTACATTAGCTTCAAGTGTACAACATAGTGGTTCATCAACTCTATTGTGTAAGACTATGCTTAGTAGCTACCACTTGTCATCATGCTATCCTATTACAATACCACTAACTACATTCCCTATGCTATACTTTTTATCACCATGACTTATTTATTCCATTGCTGGGAGCCTGTATCTCTCACTCTCCTTCACTCATTTTGCCCACCCCCACTCCCACCCTTCCCTTCTGGCAACCATCATTTTGTTCTCTGTATTTATGGGTTGGATTATTCATTCATTTTGTTTTATAGATTCTACATATAAGTGAAATCATTTGGTATTTGTCTTTCTCTGATATATTTCACTTAGCATAATATCCACTGGGTCCAACTCTGTTTTGAACATTATGTTCACAGTGGCAAGCACAATGTCAGTATATACAATCAAATGAATTATAGCTTAAAAGAATGCACCCAGTTAAATAAATTTAGCTTAAAAGAATATCATTAAAGTTATAATTTAGCTGAATAAACCCCAACTTCACAGTTCTTTGCTGATTGCTATGTTAATGTGTTTTATAATTCTTCTGGCTAAAAGTAAATGTTACAGACTCAAAGAAAAAGTTTCCATTACTTTCTTTAATTGTTGGAATACAGCTGTCATCGATATATTCTGGACTTTAGAAATAAAATCTAAAGTTTATAGACATGGTTTGATGTAATATTTTATAAAAAAGAGTTTGATTTTCTAAAATTGTAATAACTTTATAGTAACAATAGTATTTTAAAAAACCATTTAAAAATGTATTACATACCATTTCTATTTCTTGATCTTTGGCAACCAGCTGTCGATTAAGAAGTTCTTTGCTTGAGTCAAGTTTAATACAAAGTTCCCTTGTAGAGGATAAATCTGCAAGGGCAGACACTTTTTCAAACTGAACCTTCTGAAGTTCCTCTTCCATCTTTACAACAGATTTGTGTAAGGTAGAAATCTGGGACTTATAAGACCTTTCTGCATTTAAGTGCTGCAAGGACAAAATTATTATTTTATATATCTACATACATATATATACATTTTTTTAATTTGAAAAAACTAAAACATGGAAAAGTGGGGAAAATCTTTTGATGGTACACTTAGATTATAAGGAACTTTATGCAATATAGATGGTAATAGTATATACAAAAACACCCTGGGAAAGACAAATTAGACTTTCAAACGTCTGTGTATAAAATCCATGAGTAAGCTGGTCAACTGGTCATTATTTTAATGTGTTTAGTAAACAACTCCCCCACCCCTAAAAGTCTCAATCTGAAAGTTAGTTAAGATACATACATGTTTGGTCTGTAGTTCTATTTTTACCACAGTTTCAATTATTCTATAAGATAAACATTATTGTTGTTAAAGATATAACATTAGCCACCACTGTTTCGCTCACAATACACATTTTCCAATTCTTAAATTGCATGTTCACCTAAATCATAATATCATAAAATGAGGACTGATATCTCTCTAGTACTTACTAATAACTCTAAGGGAAAAAGACTCTAGACTAGAATAAATTAAGGATTAATCCACATTATGGGAAATAAGAGCATGTTTCAAAAATTGTACAATGAGATTCAAAGAACTGAGAGACAAAGAAAATTTCCTGCTTTTACAAGTACAAAACACACACAAAAAATTGCTCCTAGAAGTTACTTGGCCACAATTCTGCCCCCCTTCCTTCCTCACTCATTCTTCAAACAACCTTCTATCCATCTACCCACCCATCCATCTATCCATCCATTTAATATTTTTTAGTATATTCTATGTTTCAGCCAATGTGCTTAGATGCATATCCAGTGATAACCAAAATAGTCTCTGTTCTCATGACACTTCCAGACTGCGAGGGAGCCATACATCAGTCAAATAATCACACAAATGACTATATAAATACATATTAACCAAATACTTCTAGAGAAAAAAAGTATGTAACAAAGGAAAGTGATCCAGATTAAGAGGATCAGAGAAGTCAAGAAAGCCTTCTCCGAGTAAATGACACATGAGTTGAGATCTGAATGGTGTGTAGATAGATATACAGTGTGGGTTGGGGAAGGTGGTTTTTCAAACTGAATGAATGCTAAATTCAAAGACCCCAGGGGGAATGTATTGAGGGAGGGAAAATGACATGCTCCAACAACAAGGAGAAAACTTGTTTGGCTAGAACTCAAGAGACCACAGGGAAGAGTGATAGCATATGCATTTGAAAAGGTATTTAAAAACTCACAAGACAGAGCCTGATAAGCTGGGTTAAAGTTTAGGTCTTTATCCATGGAAAAAAAGAAGGAGGTAATAGGATCAGTTTTGTGCTTTGAAAAGATAATACTGAATATTTCAGGTTCTAGTAAGATAGCTGATTAAGCTAAGAGGAAAACCTTTTGGGAAAATAGAAAAAAAATTTTACAATTCACAGCTGAGCTTGCAGAAAAGAATAATAAATTTTCATATTTGCCAAAGACAAAGATAAAACAAATTTGGAGCAGTAAGAAATTGAGAATGCCTGAAGCTAAAAGTTGGGGGTAGGAGGACCCAGTGACAGTGAAAGGCTTGTGTTTAAACACTGAATCAAGGACAGGAGAAAAGAAGTTAGGACTAATGGTTAATTGGAACTAGGTCCTCTTCATAATCTGGAACACTTCAAAAGAGGTTCCAGAGGAAAAATCCACTCACCCTCACAGAGATACAACTGAAAGTTTATCTTCTCCTACTTTCTAAGTAGGGAAAAAAATGTATTCTGAAGAAACCTTAGACAGAGATACAACTGAAAGTTTATCTTCTCCTACTTTCTAAGTAGGGAAAAAAATGTATTCTGTAAGAAACCTTAGGCCTAACTTTATTCAGTTTTGGAGTCTGACTGCACAGTACTGACTACCAATTCTAAACTTTAACATAAAGTTTGTCCCATCCCAATGATAACACAGAATCCCTTTGTAGAAGCAAACCCATATTCCTGGCCATAAAAGATTCTGCAGGAAAGTTCTCCTTTAAAGGAGCTTACAAACTTGGGGCGACTTAATCCACCATGAGTGAGAGTCAGAGCAACGTAACACATAGCAGGAACAGAACTCTAGAACTTCAAGTTATTAAACAAAATATTTTAGAAGACATGAAAAATATGCTTATAAGTATTAAAGACATTAAAGAAGAAATTGCAAAAAATGAGACTTAGGACAAAACAGGAAAATTTGAAGAAGAACCAATAGAACTTCTGGAAAGAAGGGAAAAGCAGTCAAGAAAGTGAAAAACATAAGGAATGCATCAACAAACAGACTAGAACAGCTGAAGAGGGAAGAATGAACTAGGAAGAGATACAGCACAGAGAGATAAACATATGGAAACTATAATAAAAATATTAATAAGCATTTAGACTAGGAGATCCAACAAGCATATTATAAAAGTTGAGGCAGACAGCAGAGTGAATTTAAAGGTGGTAATATTCAAATAAATAATACCTTAAAATTTCCAGATGTACTAAAAGTATTAATACTCTGATAAATGGCAAAACCAAAACCCCTCCTTTTGATAAACCCCCAAACAATACCTAGACATATATAGTCAAACTACAAAGAGAAAAAGAAGACCTTAAAAGAAAACAATGGCAAAAGAAGACTTACAAGGAAAAACAATTAGAATGAGAACAGACTTCTCAATATATTATTTTTAAAGTTTAAGGAAAATAACCCACAACCCAGAATTCTATACTCAGCTAAACTAATACTCAAGAATGAGGGTAAAATAAATCTATTTTCAGGCAAAGACTGAGAAAATTAACTCATAAATCAAAGAAAGGAAGTGGTCTCAAGAAAAAAATTGAATGTAGAAGTAAGAAATAGAATGCAAGAAACAATGTTGAAAAATTTTGTAGACATATAAGTGGATACAAATAAGCATTGACTGAAAGAATAAGAACAAGAGTAGTGATTTATTTTTATTGCTATAAAAAGCCAATGTGAATATAAAAGAGTATGCAACTATATTATAACAGATTGGGGTTGTGTAAGGGGGGAGGGAGAGAATAAGAAAACACATTCATTAGTAAGCAGGATATTGTGTTCAATATTCAAATATTCTTGGGACCACATATTTTTTAGGAGGAGAGTTGGAAATACTAATAATAGACTTTTTAAAATATGCATATTATAGATTTAACTACTAAAAGACTAGGTTGAAAATGTGTAACTTTCAAACCAATAAGTAGCCAGGGTAGAAAGTGGGTAAAGAAACAAATATATAAAAGATAAAGGAAAGAAAGATAAAAGAATCAGGAAAAGAATAATGCATAAATACAAAAAATGGAAATAATAAACATAGATAAGTCAGCAATTCAAACACAAATGGTAAACTTACTAGTTAATAGAAAGATATTCTCAGATAGAATTTTTTAAAAATTAGAATATATGATGTTTATTAGAGACAGTTGAAAAGGATTAAGAAAAGATATATTATACTTCTGTTTCCAGCCTTGATAGAATAATTGAGACTGAACTTATCCTCCCACTGTTAACAAGTGTAAAACTAGGAAGGAAGGAAGGGAAAGGAAAAGAAAGGAAAGGAAATAGGAAGAAGGAAGGAAGGAAGGGAGGGAGGGAAGAAGGAAAGTGGGGGATTGCGTCAAGATATTGAACAATAGGCATCACAGGGTTGTGATCTCTGAGAGAAGGAAAACAAACAAGATGAGCTCTATGATCATTCCAGCTTTCTGTCAGGGGACGATTTTCCAGTCTTCAGAGAAAGAAACTTCAGCCAGAGCACAGTTGATTTGCAGAGGAGACAGAAATAAGCATCTGAAATATGTGGGCTAGGGTTCCAGAAATGAAGGGTCTACACACACAAAAAAAGACAACCAGAAATTTGCCTAGGAGTCTCCTTGAGTCTGTTGCTGAATACTAAGCCATGAATATATATTGTGAAACTCCAAAAGGCTAGGAAAGAAAACCAGAGAGCTCTAAAATAACCAAAACCACATCTGATACACAGTTGGAAAAATCCTATGTTCGAACCTGCCAAAGTGGAGTCCTTAACGAACACCCCAGGTTGGGCATTTAATAGAGAACACCGAAAGGTCACACCATAGTGGTAGGATTAAACTAGTATTACAGAAAAGTCTACTTTAATTCTGCCCCATCAAAGCTTAAAGACAATCACAAAAGTATCAGTTTATTTGCAAGTAATTTAACAACCTGCCAGAACAAATACAACACTCTTAAAAGGAAGGCACAAAGTCTAAAATTCAACAAAGTAAAATTCCCAGTCTCCAGAATCCAATTGAAAAAATACCAGACAGGGGCATCTGGGTGTCTCAGTGGGTTAAGCATCTGCCTTCAACTCAGGTTGTGATATCTTGGTCCTGAGATCCAGCCCTGCATTGGGCTCCCTGCTCAGTGGGGTGTCTACTTCTCACTCTCCCTTTGCCCCTCCCACCATCCCACCCTTGCTCATGGCTCATGCTCTCTCTCAAATAAATAAACAAAATATTTTTTAAAATACCAGATATGTAGGGGGGCCTGGGTGGCTCAGTGGGTTAAAGCCTCTGTCTTCAGCTTGGGTCATAATCCCAGGGTCCTGGGATTGAGCCCCGCACTGGGCTCTCTGCTCAGCAGGAGCCTGCTTCCCCATCTCTCTCTCTGCCTGCCTCTCTGCCTACTTGTGATCTGTCTGTTAAATAAGTAAATAAAATCTTTAAAAAAATTACCAGATATGTAAAGATGTAGAACTGTAACCTATAGCAGGATAAAAATTAGTCAATATAAGTGGATGCAAAATTGACAAAGATGATGGTAATTGGAAACAGTCAACAAAACTAAAAGACAACTTACAGAAGGGAAAGAGATATTTGCAAGTGTCTTATCAGATAAAGGGCTAGTATACAAAATCTATAAAGAACTTATCAAACTCAACATGTAAAATAATAATAATTATAATAATAATCCCAGTCAAGTAATGGGGAGATGACATGAACAGACATTGTACCAAAGAAAACATACAAACGGCCAACAGACACATGAAAAAATGCTCTACATCACTTGGCATCAGTGAAATACAAGTAAAAACTACAGTGAGATACCACCTCACACCAGTCAGAATGGCCTAAATTACCAAGTCAGGAAACAACAGCTAGCTATTGGCAAGGATGTGGAAAAAGGCGAACCCTCTTACACTGTTGATGGGAATGCAAACTGGGGAATACAACTGCTCTGGAAAACAGTATGGAGTTTCCTCAAAAAGTTAAAAATATCGCTACCCTAAGACTCAGCAATTGCACTACAAGGTATTTACCCAAAGAATACAAACATAGTGATTCTAAGGGTCACAGATACTGCAATGTTTATAGCAGTGATGTCCACAATAGCCAAACTATGGCAAGAGCCCAGATGTCCTTTGGGAGATGAACGGATAAAGAAGATGTGGTGTGTATATACATATACAATGGAATATGACTCAGCCATCAAAAAGAATGAAATCTTGCCATTTTGCAATGACATGGATGGAACTAGAGGGTATTATGCTAAGTGAAATAAGTCAATCAGAGAAAGACAACTCATATGATTTCACTCATATGTTAAATTTAAGAAACAAAACAGATGAACATAGGTGAAGGGAGGGAAAAATAAAGTAAAATAAAATCAGAGAGGGAGACAAACCATAAGAGACTCTTAACTATAGGAAACAAACTGAAGTAGTGGGAGGGAATATGGGTAGGGGTATGGGGTAAGTGGGTGATGGGCATTAAGGAGGGCACTTGATGTAATGAGCACTAAGTTTTACATGAAGCTGATGAATCACTAAACTCTACTTCTGAAACTAATAATAACACATTATATGTTAATGAACTGATTTTAAGTAAAATGTAAAAAACAGCTATTATCCATGATACAAGAGTCTGAATTACTTCATTGCCACAAACAACTAGAAAATTTGACAACATATAGGAAGGAAAACTTCTTTTCATACCATGGATAGCAGGTAGCAGAGAATTCTGATCTCTAAGGGAAAGAAAACAAAGTAAATACAGTTCCTGTAGCATCTTGCTTACATACAAATTCTGGACCATGAGGAAAAGGAACCAGTCCAGTTACCTCAATGAGCTCAAAAGACAATTACCAGCCTTTAGGAAGCTGAAGTGTTTAGAATTTGTGGAGCAGAGCACCAGAGAGAAGGGAGCTAAGCAAAGACACAGTTCCAGAAATCTGCACATTCATGGGTGAAACTGTGAAGCCAGGCAAAGAACAACTTCCTAGGAAAGAACAATAACCAAGAAAACTGGGCCAGGCAATTCCTACATCTGACATTGGACCAGGGAGTATATCATCATCCAGAGTGGAGACACTTTGATATATCACTGACTATACAAGGCATTCAGCAGAAAACTAGGAACTCAATAGAAAACTCCATCGAGAATAGGAGATCACACCTTAGTGGTAGGGATAAGTTAGCCCTAGAATAAAGACTATTCTAGAGCTATCCTGAAGAATTTATAAATAATCCTTGAAAAGATAAAGTAAAGTCAAGTAACTTAGTTTGGCAAGATAAGATATATCCAACAATTTCAAAATCCAGTTCTCAAGGATATGAAATTAACAACAGCCGGAATACAATCAGAATTTACTAAATGGGGCCAGAAGTAGGAAGATGAGATCTATAATCAAAAGAAAAATCAGTCATAGTGTGCCTAGGTGGATCAGTCAGTTAGGCATCTGCCTTTAGCTCGGGTCATGATTCCAGGGTCCTTGGATCAAGGAGATTGACCCTGGGGTCAATCTCTGCTCAGCAGAAAGCCTACTTCTCCCTCTCCCTCTGCCTGCTGATCCCCTTGCTTGTGCTCACTCTCTCTATATCTCTCTCTGATAAATAAATAAAATCTTAAAAGAAGAGAGAGAGAAAAAATCAATCAACATGGAATCAAATGTGGAAGACATAATGAAATTAGCAAACAAGGACACTGAAATAGCTCTTATAAATGCACTCAATAGGCTCAAGGATTTAGAGGAAAAAATAATGAGGAAAAATGGATTTCTTGAAGATGAAAATATAATCCACAAAGTAAAAATTTCACTGAATGGAGTTAATAGCATATTATGTATGTCAGAGGAAAAAAATCACTAGATTTGAAGACACAAAAATGGCAACAATACAAAATGAAGCAAAAAGAAAAAAAGACCAGAAGAAAAATGTAGTGTTAATGATTTGTAGAACAATATCAAGTATCTAATGTACTTTGAATTGGATTTCCAGAAAAATATGAGAGAGAGAGAGAAAGTGAGAAACCAAAAATATTTGAAGAAATAATGGCCAAATATTTTCTGAATTTGATGAAATAATGGATTATTACAAACACAAGGAAAACAACATAAATCCAAATGTGCAAAGTGCTATTGCTGAAAACCAGTGATAAAGAGAAAAAAATTAAAAATAGCCAGAATAACTCAGGTCATGATCTCAGGGTTGTGAGATTGAGCCCTATGTTGGGCTGGATCCAGACTCAGTGTGGAGTCTGCTTGAGATTCTTTCTACCTCCTTTTCCTTCTCCCTCTGCTTCTCCCCCTGCTAATGTGGTCTCTCTCTAAAATAAATAAAATATTCAAACAATAAAAATAAAAATAGCCAGAGTAAGCAAAAAGAAAGAAAGAAAAAGGAACATTTTAGAGAACTAAAGATAAATTTGACTTCAGATTTCTCTCCAGAAACTATATAAGGCATATAAGGCAAAATATAAGGAAAAGAGAAAGAGAGGCAAACCAAGAAAGAGAGACACTTAACTATAGAGAACTGAAGGTTACCTTAAGGGAGGTGGGGGAGATGGGTTAAATAGGTGATGGGGATTAAGGAGTGTACTTGATGAGCACCAGCTGTCGTATAGAAGAATTGAATCTCTATATCATACACCTAAACCTAATATTACACAGTCTGTTAACTAACTGGAATTTAAATAAAAACTTTAAGAAAAAAGAAACAACAATGCTAAAATGCTAAAAAAAATTTCTACCAACTTAGAATTCTCAGTTCTCTATCCAGCAAATATCTTCTTCAGGAATGAAGGTGAAACAAACACTTTTTAATGCAAATAAGATCCGAGTTTGATGTCAACAAACTGCAAGAAATGTTTAAAGGAAATTCTTTTAGCAAAAAGAAAATAATAGTAGATGAAAACTTGGATCCAACCAAAGGAATGAAAAGCATAAAAAATAGTAAATATGTGGGTGAATTTTAAAAAGCCATTCATTCATCACATATTTTAATTTCTTTAAAGTGAAATAATGAACTTAAAGTGAAAATAATAAAAACACTATGGAGTACACAATAGCTGAAGAAGTAGGATAAATGATGGGAGGGAAGAAATAGGGAAGAAATAAAAGTGTCCTATGTAGTAATATGTTATTTGAAGAAAGACTATGATAATAAAAAATGCATGGTATATACTCTTAGAGCAATAAATAAAACAAAAAATGATGTATAGGTTATATGAGTATAATAGTGATAGAATGGAATATTTAAAGCTCTCTATAAATGAAGGTGAGCAAGATGATTCAGGCACAAAATACCCTGGAACACTACAGGGCCATACCTGGAATGGCTCCAAAAACCTTAAGGTGCCCCAACTATGGAGCACCCAAGAACTTCCCAACTTGCACCCACTTCAGGTTGAGCCATCATATCATAAGGTCCTTTGTTTAGAGAGTTCTGGGTCTCCCTCAGACTTGAAGCCACTTCAGCTTCAGCTTTCCTGCTAGAGAGCCCTCTGTGTAGGGAATCCAGTACCTCTCAGGTTTCCACCCACCTCAGCTTCTGCTGTCCAACCAAGATGCCCTCTGTGCAGAGAATCCAAAGACAGCCCCAACCCATGCCCACTTTAGCTCCATCCATCCCATCAGTCTCAGCACTGAGAGTCCCAGATCCCCTAGCCCATTCAGCCACAGCTCCAGCCAGCCAAAAAATTCACCAGGCACAGTCTACACAGAGAAAGATCACACACAAGAATATTCCATTGAGTTTATGAAAAGTAGCTATTCTGCCTAATTCATACAAACACAGAAAGGCAAAAAATTAAGACAGACGAATATGCTCCAGATAACAGAAAGAGATAAAACCTTAAAAAAAGACCAAAATGAAACGGGAGATAACCAATCTATCTGATAAAAAGATCAAATAATGATCATAAGCACTCACTGGACTAGAGAGAAGACTGGATGAACTCAATAAGAACTTCAGCAAAGAAACAGAAAATATAAAAAAGAACCAATTAGTGTTGAAAAATACAATAACCAAAATGAAAAAATACACTAGAAAGAATTAAAAATAGACTGGAGGGCACAGAAGAATAAATCAGCAGTGTGGAAGACAGGGTAATGGAAAGCACCCAAGCAACACAGAAAAAAAATTAAAAATGAAGATAGGGGCATCTGGGTGGCTCAGTGCTTTAAGCTTCTGCCTTTGGCTCAGGTCATGATCTCAGGGTCCTGGGATCGAGCCCTGCATTGGGCTCTCTGCTCAGCAGGCAGCCTGCTTCCCACCCCCCTCTCTGCCTGCCTCTCTGCCTGCTTGTGATATCTGTCAAATAAATAAATAAAATCTTCGTAAAAAATGAAGATAGGTTAAAGGATCTCTTAGACAACATCAGGTGAACAAATAATCCCATTATAGGGATTCCAGAGGGAATGAGAGGAAGAAAAGGGTAGAAAGCCTTTTTAAAGAAATAATAGCTGAAAACTTCCCTAACTTTGGGAAGGAAATAGACATCCAAGTTCAGGAATCACAGAGAGTTCCAAACAACATGAACCCAAGGAGGTTCACATCACGACATAGTTAAAATGTCAAAGATAAAAGATAAAAAATTTTAAAAGCAGCAAGAGAGAACCAATTAGTTATATACAAGGCAAACCCCATGGCATTACCAGCTGATTTTTTAGCAGAAACTTTGCAGAAGAGAGCAGAATGATATATTCAAAGTGCCAAAAGGGAAAAAAACAACAACCCTACAACAAAGAACTCTCTACCCAGCAAGGTTATCATTTAGAATTGAAGGAGGGATAAAGAGTTTCTGACTGACAGACAAGATGGCAGGGAAGTAGGAGAAGGCTCCTTTTCAACCTGTCCCCTAAAGTGAGCTGATTACCTACCAAGGAACTCCAGTCACCCATGAAATCAGCCTGAGATCAGAATTATACACGTCTGGATCTCTACTGGGGCAGAAGACGCGAGTGGGCAGTCTTTTTTGTTTGTCTGTTTTTGTTTGTATACTTCACAAACCTTACCTTGGGGTCCATTTGGGCTGAGCCTTCTCTTTTATCCTTCTTTCTCTTTCCTCTCTCTCTCTCTCTCTCTCTTTTTTCTTCTTTCTCTCTTTCTTTTTTTCTTTCATTTGGGTAGGGACCCTTGATTGCTCAGGAGCATTCCAGGGTGCACCTTCACTGCACCAAGGTCGATACATCCAGCTACAACCGTTCAGCCATCTCTCACCAAAATGACTAGGAGAAGGAATGCCCAACAGAAGAAAAATTCAGAGGATGGGCCCTCTGAGACAGAGCTTATGGCTACCGGCATAGACATTATGTCGGAAAGGGAATTCAGGCTAACAATTATCCAGGCAATAGCTAGGTTGGAGAAAGCCATGGATGACCAAACGGAATTGATTAGGGCAGAACTGAAAGCCACCAGGGATGATGTTCACAAGGCTCTCAATGAGTTCCAATCTAATCTAAATTCTCTAAAAGCTAGGGTAACTGAGACAGAAGATAGA
>PISX010034768.1:0-13623 GCA_004024625.1 Mellivora capensis
GTCCCCCCCACCCACCCTGGGTGTCTCTCTCCGCTTGTGAGTTCATCCCCCGTCTTGCTTGTCTGGTTCTGTTCCTCCATGCCTCTGGCTCTGTCTTTGGGTTTCCTGGACCTGGCTGCTGATGCGGCGGGGCTGGGGGGCTCAGGGACAGTAGTCACTGCTCTGTCCGCTCGGTGGGGAACTCTGGCCAGTCAATGCCGAGGTGACGTCACTGCCCCTGATAGGCTGGATACCTGTAAAAACAGTCCCACAGCCTGTCCACCGCCCCTGCCACACACACACACACACTGAGGCAGCAGCCCCAGATGTGGGGACACACACAACCCCAGCCACAGACTCGGGATAGACACACTCAGACGCACAGGGTCACACGGTCATCCTCATGGATGCCCCTGTGGTCACAAGGTCCCAGCCATGCTGGGAGCCTTCTGCACACACACATGCCTGGCTAGCCGGCTCGCTGGCCGTCCTGGAGCACAGGCAGTGTCTGGAGAACCCCGTGACTCCCCCACACACGGGACACTGAGCTGTGAGCAACCTTTCCACATCAGGGTGTCAGCGGGAGGGACTGGGGACCAAGGAATCTGGAGAGACGGGTGTCCAGTTCTGCTGCAGGTGGGGAAGGGCTCATGTGAGAGGCGAGCCTCTCTGCTCGGTCGTCGACCTTCTGTCCCTAGTAGGGCCTGGAGAAGGTTACCGTGGGGGGCAGCATGGCCATCGTGCTGCTGCCCCTCTGGGGACTCTGGTTTAAAAATGACAGATGGGGCCCCAGGGTGCCATGTCTTGTTACAGCTGTCACAGGCCACCCCCCTTGGAGAGGACAGACCTGAGCTGTAGTGCCTGGGTTTGAGGAAAGTTTTAGTTATGTAGTTATTCATTTTTATTGTATGTATGTAGTTATTTAGAAGAAAATTTTAAAGAGACGAGACGAGGATGATGAAACACCGGCAGGGTGTGGGGGGATTTCTGACCCCGATTAGGCTTCAGTTAAAATGCGGGGTGGGACAGGAGGGGAATGGGAGTCTGGGAGGGTGGGAGAGCACCCACACCTCATGCATCCCGCCAGCTCGATCTGCCGGGTAGCCTGGAAGGTTGGAGAAGTGGGTGCTTTGGGACCCAAGCTAGGGGGGCTCTGTGGGGGAAGGGCACGGCCAGGGTCATTGAGTGTCCCGCTCCCCCTTCCCCAAGGACCACAGACTCGGGTGTTCAGAGGAGAGAGCCAGTCACTTTACTGTGGCCTCGCCTGGCGCAGGGGCCACCCAGCTCCTGCTCCTGCTTTAGGACAAACAGGGGCCTTCTTCTCATTTGAAAAGCCTCGCTACGTGGGTGCTTTTGGTCACTGAAACCCCTTGGAAGAAAAAGTTTAAAAGTTTAATTAAAAATTAAATATATTGTATTAAGTATATAAAAAAGGCGAAGTAAAAAATACAGCCTGGTTCTAGAAAATACACAGCCAGGAAAGAATGAGACGCTTCAAGACCTGCCCTGGCCGGGCCAGCCAACAGGTCCCAGGCCTGGGCTTCCTGGAAGAGCCCCAGGACAGGCGGAACCGGCCTTGCAGGGCGCCCCGGCGCGGCCGAGCCCTGCGCCTGCGAGAGGGACAGAGCGGGGGGTGCACAGCAATACAGTCGCGCCCGCGGCGGGAGCAAGCGGGGCGCGGGCCGGGGCCGCCGGCCGCCTAGCCCGAGATGCAGGCGCTGTAGTAGACCGCGCTGCTGGCGTCGGACAGCGCGGCGATCAGGCTGCTCTCCTCGGGGCAGGACATGGCCCGCGGGCCCAGCTTGGCCAGCGCCACGTGGTACGGGAGCCCGGCGGCGTCGGGCCGAGTCCGGCTGCAGTTGAGGTACTGGTCGAACTCGGTGAGGTCCACGTCGGCCCACAGGTCGGCGGCGGCGCCCAGCGTCTCGGCGGCCTCGGGCGGGGGGGCCTCGGGCGGCGGCGACAGCGGGCCGGGGTACGGGCCCGGTGCGGGCGCGCCCAGGGCGCCGTAGTAGAGGCCGGAGAGCGGCGCGGCGGGCGCGGGCGCGGTCCTGAGCGCCTCGGCCAAGGGCGCACCGTAGCAGCCGCCGGGGTCCCGGGGCAACTCGGAGGGGGCGTAGGGCGCGCGGAAGGCTCGCAGCGCGCAGTCCTCGGGCGCCGCGGGGGGCGGGAAGAAGGCGGCCTCTCCGGGCTCCAGGCCGTCCAGCGGCGAGCGCTCGGGCGTGGGCAGCCCCAGGCCGTCGAACTCGGCGCCCAGCGGCGGCAGCTCGCGGAAGGCGCGCGCCGGGCCAGGCGCCGCGGGGAAGGGCTCCGGCGGCGGCGGCGGCGGCGGCGGCGGCGGGGGCGCCAGGCCCGGGAGCAGGAGGCCGGGCTCCAGCCGCCGGGCCTTGCGCGCCTGCTTCTTGCGGCGCGGCCGGTACTTGTAGTTGGGGTGGTCCCGCAGGTGCTGCACCCGCAGCCGTTCCGCCTCCTCCACGAAGGGCCGCTTCTCCGCCGCGCTCAGCTCCTTCCACGCCTTGCCTGCGGGGCGGCGGGCGCGGGTCAGCGGGGGCGCACCGCGAGCGTGGGGCGCGGCCCCCTCCCCCGCCCGCCCCGGGTCCCCCCCACCCCCAGCCCCGCGCCCGCCGCCCCGAGCCCCTCACCCAGCATCTTGCTGAGCACCGCGTTGTGCAGGTCCGGGTTCTGCTGCGCCAGCCGCTTGCGCTCGTCCTTCGCCCACACCATGAAGGCGTTCATGGGCCGCCGGATGCGCGACTCGTCGACAGCCTGGCGCTCCCCGCGGCCGGCCGGGCTGAGGCCATAGCGCCCCGGCTCGGGGCTGCGCGGCGGGCTGCGCGGCGGGCTGGGCGGCGAGGCGGGGGCGGCGGGCGCGGCGAGGGCGGCGGGGGCGGTGGGGAGGCCGCGCGGCTCAGCGGCGGCCCCGGGTCCCGGGGCCCATGCACAGTCGCGGCGGGCGGGCGGGTCGTCCTGTGCGCCGTAGCCGGGCGGCGATCTCTGCATTCCAGCTGGGCGCGGCCTGGGCGGAACGGAGCGCGGGAGCGCGGCGGCCGGACAGCGGGCACTCGCGGGGCGGGCGCGGAGCGGGCACTCGCGGGGCGGGCGCGGAGGGCGCGGCGGGCGGCGGCGGAGGCGGCGGTGGCCTCGAGCCGGGTGGGCGCCCAGATATAGCGGCGCGGGGCCAATCGGCGGCAGGCCGGGCGGGGCGGGGCGGGCTGGGGCCGCCCCCTCCCCGGGGGCTCCCTTTCTTCTCGCGCTCGGCGGATTCCACCGCAGCCTCCTCCGCGCCGCGGCCCCGGCGCCCTCTCTGAGCGAGGGACCCCCCACCCAGCCGCCTCACCCCGAGTGCGAAGGGGCCGCTCCTGTGGGCTGGAGCTGGGGAAGGGGCGTCCTCATGGGGGCTGTCCGGCTCTCAGAGACGAGCTGCCGTCCCCACCCACGGAGCCAGACCCCCCGACGGTCTCTGGAGCAGGGCGGCCGCCGCCTCATGAAATTACACTGAGAGGAGGAGAGGGGCGTATTTTAACCCATGTTCCTGGGAGGCTTCCCAAGAAACCTTCTTGGGGTCTAGCTCATAAGAAGGGGGCCACTCTGGAAAAAGTTCCCTGTCTCTGAGGGGAGCGTGTCCTGGGTAACCGCAGCGCATCACGTCCCCGACCCTACACACACATGTGGAATTTTCACCATTGGGGGTTTCCGAGACCCCCTGTTTATCCCTGGGGTTCAAGAAGACGGACTTGGTGTTCCCTGCCTCACTCGCAGAGCCCACTCCAGACGGGGAGAACCTCAGTGCTGGACACCCTGGATCCATAGTGGAGTGAAGGGAAACCAGAGGGCGTCGGGACCTCCACCGAAGGTGCAGAGTCCCAGGCCTTGTTCCCCCTCCCGTGGCCTGCTGGGGTCAGGGGCTGGGACCAGCCACACCTGGCCACCCTGCCAGGCTCCGGCCTCTGCCAAGCAGTAGAGTGAGGCCAGATCCAGGGTTGGGGCAAGGGGGCCTCCCCTGGGCCTGGGAGGGTTTCCAGAGGAGCTTCGGGCCTCCTCGAAGTCTGGGAGGGGATCTGGGCTGCAGGAACTGGGGGGTTCTGAGGGGTCTCTCCCAGGACCGTTGCCCTGCTGAGGATGGGATGAGTGTGCTCAGCGGCTCTGGGGGCCTTTTCCCTCCCAGACATCCACTTACAGCCCAGGGTCTGTGCGGCCCTGCTCCCCTCCCCACCAAGTGCTCCCCACCAACCCATTTCAGGGCCCAGGTGTCGGTGACACTGGGCTTGTGTGGCCAGAGGCTCTCAGTCCCCTGGCCCTTTTAGTGCTGTGAATGGGGTGGGTCCTCCAGCTCCGCCCCGCGGGCAGCTCCTGAGCTGCCCCCAGGAGCCCTCCTGGTTTGAGGAAAGGCCAGCACCCCCACAGAGGTCCCTCAACCTGAGGGCTACTGGGTGTCCATCCTGTCTCTGCATGGGGTTCTGTCATGTAAGGCCTTGTCCGTCGGTTGGAGGAGTGAAGCCCTGGGTGTCCTGGACTGGTTTCGAGATCCCTGAGACCCCACAGCTCATTCACCACGTAGAACTGGGCTGATGTACTGGGGGCCGTCAGGGCACCAAGACGTGGATTCTCTGGGTCTAGGGGAAAGCTCAGCTTTTCCCCGGAGGCAGGCGAGGGTGGGGGGCCCTGGGGTGGGTAGGTGCACAGTCCTCTCCCAGTGGGGCCAGCTCCGGCCTGACCAGTGTTAGTGGGTGGACTGGGCACCATGCAGGGGTGGTGTGTGAGCAGGACACCACTGTCCTTCCACCGCTGAAGAGAGGGTCGGAGGGGCCAGCGCCTGCTAGAGCCGGCCTTTTACGCTTCCAGGTGTGCTCCGAGCTCACTGGGGCCTGGCTTAGCCTGGTCAGGAGCTGGTCTGGGTTGGTGGTCCCTGGGGCTTGGGAGGGAGCTTTGAGGGTCCTCCACTGCAACCTCCCCCCACATTAGGATGGATCTAGGCTGATCCGGCATTACCTCACCACGGCCGCGGTCTCCTCCAGCCCCCCCGCCGCCCGGAGAGCCACCTTGCCCAGCACAAGCCAACGACCCTCCCTCTTGGCAGAGCTGTGCTGCTCAGGTGTCCAGCTGTCACGTCCTGTGGGCTGAGGCTGGGCAGGGCAAGAGGAGAGCCTCTTCGGAGTCAGGCTGTCTTTCCATGTGTGGTGGCTCTGACCCACTGTCCACCGGGAAGACAGCGGGGTGTGCAGTTGGGGTGGCCCTGACCCCAGAGCCCCAGGTGGGGGGGACTCCCCTGGGCTATGCAAGGGCTGGTAGGGGTGGGGTCAGCGGTGCCTGGGGGAGGGGCGTCGGGTATGTGCGTCCGCTTGCGTGTGGTCTGTGTGAGTCTGTGTCTGTCTGCTGGAGCGTCTAGCGCTGGAGTCTGCCCACGGCCTTAGGAGCCTGGTGGCGGCCGGACTCTGCCACAAGAGGGGGTCCCACAGGGTAGAATGGGGGTCCTGCTCAATGAAACCCTCACCCTCAACACCCACCAAGGGGGCGGTCCCCAAGAGCACAGCTCCATCCAAAGTGGGGGTGATTTGTGAGTCTGGGCCATTCCTGGGCATCTAGAACCCACCTTGGGCTGGCCTGGCCCAGGTTGGCTCCTGCCCACCCTTATGGGGGCCCTGTGTGCAGCCTCCAGTGTCCCAGACAGAAAGGTGAAGCAGAGGGGCACACTTCCTCTGCAAGTGTGGGGACGGGCTGAGTGCTGAGTGGACACTGCCCTCCCTGGCCTCCAGCTGTGCCCTCCATCAGCCAAGACCAGACCCCCAGGGTCTGGGTGAAGCCTGCAAAGGATGCTGGGCAGTTCCCCTTGGTGGCTCTGGGTGGGGGATTGGCTGGGCTCTGGGAGTGGCAGACCTCCCAGGCGCTGCCCGGGGCACAGACCTCACAAGCTCCCACCCGCCTGGCCCTGGCTGCTGCAGGAGCGGGAGTCTGGGACCAATTACTGAATCCCTCGGGGCCGGACCCTCCTTCTGTTGGAAGGTGGGGGTAGGATCCCCATCAGACACAGGTCCAGGTGGAGGGGAGTCTTCTGTGTCCTGAGACCTTGGCTTGGAGCCGCACTGCTCGGTTCAAATCCTACCTCGGGGTCCTTGAGACCAGGGCTCTGGGCCCGGCCCTCGTCCTGGTGCTCCTTCTTCAGACCCTGCTGCAAGGGCTGGGGTTGGGGGTGGGGAAGGCAAGGTGCCGGGTCAGCCTTGACTTCTGTCCAGGGGTCAGGGCTTCAGAGGGAGCTGCCCAACGGCCTAGAAGCATATGCGTGCATGTCCCTCCCCAAGTGACGGGCCGGTCTGGGTGGACGCTGGGACTCGTGCCCCGCCCTGTGCCTTCTTGCTCTCAGCCCAGGATGCTGGGCCTGGTGTGCACAGCACCACCGGCCACAGCCTCCCAAACGCTGTGGGCCTGGCTCCTGCGGGGCGGGGGCAGGCGTGGGTGCTGGGCTCAGGGGCAGCAGCTGTCACAAGGGTCAGGCTTGGCGGCTGCGGGTTCTTGGCCCCTCATGGGGACCCGGTCTCGGGCCGAGCTAGGTGTTTTGGGAACTAGGGGGTCAGTAGGCTTGTGGGGGTCTGGAGCAGAGGGGCCATGGTGCTGTCACGGTGGGCGTTTTGGGTGTGTGGGGAGGACGGGGCCAGCGGGATGGAACAGGTGGGGGCTCCTCCGGGAGAAGGGGTGCAGGGCCTTGTGGGTGTGAGGACGGTGGCGTGGGTCCCCTGTGGCAGGAGGCACTCGCGTGACGCCCCAGGTGTCCAGGGCTGTTGTTGTAGAAGGGGGGGCTGCAGCTTGGCCGAGTTGGGCCGCTGGACGTGGGGAGCCCCGGGGGGCGTGGGGCGGCCCTGTGGGTCCTGCCAGTTGCAGCAAGCTGTGTGGGCCCCGCGGGCGCAGCAGGGGCTCCATGGGAACCAGGCTCTAGGTTTCCGTGGCAACAGCAGGGCGGGGCCAGGAAACGCTGCTCAGGAAGGAAGGCCACAGCTGTGCGGAGGGAGCCAGCCAGCAGGCGCCAGACACTGTCTGTCCAGTCGTCCGGCGGGGCGGCCTGGAGCTCCTGCCCCAAGCCCTGCCTCTCCCCCTCCCCCCGCCCTGCAGGCCCCCCATCTGCGCCCGGGGCCCCTGCGACCATGGCTGTCTTTATTCCAGGCAGCGCGCCCAGGGGGCTGGGTGGGCAGGTGTCCAAGTCCTGCAGGAGCTGAGCCCCACTCCCCTCAGGGGCTTTTGGAGGAGCAGAGGTGGGGCTGTCTGGGCGTCCCGGGCAGTGCCCACCCTGACCTCCCTGCCTGGGACGGCCTGGCCTCTCTCACTCTCCTGCCAGGCTCTGGTGACAGTCCTCAGCTGCCCTGGGAACGGTGCAGAGAAGGATCAGAGCCCCCAGTGGGCCCTGCAGCTTGTTTCTTTTCTGCTGCTGCCCTAGCTTTGTGACAAGCAGCTTTGATGGCCCAACCAGCTGGGACTGCCAAGCGGGCTGGGGGGCAGGTCTGTGTTCTTGGGGACCACCCACCCCTTCTCACTCAGGGGCACGAGTCATTCATTCGTACGTTATTGAGTGCCAGCTGTGAACTCAGCTCTGTTCTAGGAGACAGTGAACAAAACAGACCCAAGTCCTTGCCTGGGGAGGGGGGCTCCTGTTCTGCTGGAGAGGGACAGTCAATAAATCCAGAAACAAGGCAAAGTATGGGGTGCCGGGCTGCAGAGTGTGCTCTGGAGAACGGTGCTGCCGGCTGTGGGGGAGGGAGGGGCTGTGTCACGGGTGCGCATGGCCTGTCACTCTGTAACCCTAACCCTAACTTTTGAGACAACCCCAGAAGGGACCGTGTACAAGAGATGAGGGGATACCTGGAAAAGAGTGTTGTACACAGTGGGAGCTGCATGTGCAAAGGCCCTGGGGCAGAGAGGTATGCTGATATAGGCGAAGAGCAGGGAGTGCAGAAGGGAGGGGAAAAGAAGCTGTATGAGGCCTGGGAGGGTCTAGGTCTTTTTCTCTGAGGGAGAGTTGATGATTTAGGAGGGTTTTGAGCAGAGGAGAGTGTGATGTGACTTAGCTTTCTACAGTCTCAACGGAGCTGCTGTGTGGAGATGGGCCTGGGCAGCTCAGGAAGGATGGACTCACCACCAGGAAAGGAGGGGAGGGGGTCTGCTCCTGGCTGCCCAGCGGAAAGCTGTCTCCCTGAGGAGTTTCCAGGAGGGCAGTGGGGGTAGTGTTCGCAGACCCCTGGGAGAGGCTACCTCAGGGATCCCTTGGTTTGGTGCCCTGGGAGTCAGACCTCCTCCTTTCACCTGTAGCCCTGGACCACCCCCACCCCCACCACTCCCCCCACCCCCACCCCACCCCCTGCCCTTGGGCCCCTGGGGATGGGGAGGGTGGAGTGGCCGAGTGGCCGCCAGGCTGGCGGGCAGGGCAGGGAGGGCTGCGTTTCTGGGAATTGTGTGGGGGAAGCACATTGTTCGAGCCTGGAGGAGGCGGCCAGGGCTGCTGCTGGCCTCGAGGGGATGCCTCCTGGCTCCCCCAAGTACTGCCTCTGGGGGAGGGAGCTGGGACCGGGCCAGGGCTCTGGGCCGGCCTGGGGACTTTCCTGAAGATGCTACTGTGGGTGGGCAGCTCTTCCCACTCTGCAGACTGAGAAACTGAGGCCCCGCGGAGGCGCTGCGGCAGTGGCGGATCTGCTAGCACCTGGGACGGGGGCTGCTGCTGGATCTCAGTCCCTGGTCACTGCCCTGCCTGACCTCAGAGGCCAGGATCTGAGGGGAAGCTGTGGGGGGGTTGGCTGTGGTCACAGTCCTACACAGCCCCTGTGGCGGTCACTGTGCTGGGCTGGAGGGTCCGGGGCGCGAGGGGCAAAAGCAGCTGGGTGCCCAGGCTGCTTTTGCCCCTGGGGGAGAGCTGCCTAAAGGTAGCACGGGATGGGTGGGGGCTTCTGGGGCCACGGGAAGCGAGGTGGGGCTCCATGTGAGCACGGCAGCTTGGGCCTTCCCACCGAGGCCCCTGCCTCAGCCAGAAAGGAAGCGCGGATGCGACCGGCTTGGGTCATGGCCGGCTTGGGGCGGGCAGGGGGTGGGGGACACAAATAGAAAAATAAATGGCCTG
Source organism: Mellivora capensis (assembly GCA_004024625.1). Classification (NCBI taxonomy): domain Eukaryota; kingdom Metazoa; phylum Chordata; class Mammalia; order Carnivora; family Mustelidae; genus Mellivora; species Mellivora capensis. The sequence goes on from PISX010034768.1 coordinate 9,074, forward strand.
AGCTTCCGATGTTTCCGGACTGAGGGTGGGGGAGGGGCAGGCCTCTGGGCCAAAGGTGTGGTCCAGCCTGTGGGTCCTGGACCTTGGCGGTGTCTCTGGGGTGTCCTCAGGCCGCTGTCAAGGGCGTCTCCCCCTCAGAGGCCCCAGGACAGGGCCTGGCTTCCCACAGAGGAGGCTCCTGAGGGCAGGTCCGTGTACTTCTCTCCTCTGGGGGCTGCCCCATGGGACCATCGTGGGCACTGAGGGAGGGCCCCTGGCAGTGGGCCTGTGGAGTGTCAGGGAGAGCACTCTGGAGTAAGCCAGGGGGTGGGTCTCCCATCCCCCGGGGGCTCCTTCTCTGCTCCTTGCTGACCTCTCTTCACCTCTGACCTCCAATCAGGAGCCCCTGGATCTCCACCCATACATCTACATTTTCTTTTTTTTTTTTTTTTAAGATTTTATTTATTTGACAGAGAGCACAAGCAGGCAGAGAGGCAGGCAGAGAGAGAGGAGGAAGCAGGCTCCCTGCCGAGCAGAGAGCCCGAGCGGGGCTTGATCCCAGGACCCTGAGACCATGATCTGAGCCGAAGGCAGAGGCTTTAACCCACTGAGCCACCCAGGCGCTCCCACATCTACTCTGTCACGGCTCAGTCTCCCAAGCTGGTGTTAAGGCCCTGCCTTGACTCCCCCTCGCCCAGCTCTCTATCCCCCACCCACCCCTTCCTCTGCCTGGACCCATCTCAGCAGGAGAGGCTGCGGGTCCTCGGAGGAGGGCCCCATCTGGTTCTGGGAGGGTCCGTGTATCAGGCCTTCAGCCCAGAGCAACGGGGAGGTCAGTTCTGAGTCGGCCTCCCTAGGCGTGGGGGTGGGGCCTGTCTTTGGGGCTCTCTTGCTGGGTGGTGGCTGGTAAATGTGGGTCCCTTCCTGCCCGCCCCTGCCTGCTATTGTTTTCTCCTCCCTTCATGAGACGCATATTACTGAGCAACTCTTAGGTGTCCTGGGCTGAGAACGTGGCAGAGGGTGGATGGGAAGCCTTGTTTCCCCAGCAGAGCTCCTTGGGAGACAGACACCTGGCCGGCAGTCCAAGGTGGTTCTGAATGTCCGAGCGTGAGGACCCCAGGCATGGCCGTTGTGTGCGCCTGTGAGCAACTTTGTCTCCCCTGGGACTGCGGTTGCATGTGGGGATCAGAAAGGAAATGAAGTTCTTAATTGGCAGAGGGGTCAGGGTAGGGTCTGGAAGGCCAGAGCCCTACGGAGGGCCCAAGTGGGGGTACAGCGGGTTTGCACAAATCGCCTCAGGGAGAAGCCCATGGTTCTGATGCTGCCCTCTGGGAGCGGATTTCAGAGAGTACTAGCTGGTCAGGGGACCCTGGCAGCTTCTTGGAGGAGGAAGTTCCCAAGGTCAGGTACGGTCCATGAGGGGTCTGGGGCAGGCTGCGAACGTCCTAAGCAAGGTTCCCAGGTTCATGAACTCACGGGGCCCCCCAGACCAGGACTTTGATGGTGGAATACTGAGTTTTGGGGTTGGTGGGTGCTGCCCCAGCTTTAGCCCCCTCAGCCCCCACCCACGAGGGCCTGTCTGTCCTACTGGGTCCGCTTCACAGTTGTGGCCAGAATGGACTGCACCTCCCTAGGGGGAGGGCGGTGGACATCGGGCTGGCCCCTGGTCTGTGGCTCCTGCCTGCCACCTAGAGGCCACTGCTCATCATGGGACACACAGGCCACACCCCTGGGTCATCCTACCGGCACCCGGGGCTTTCCATTCACGCCCCACAGAGAGGCATTCCTTATACTAAGTCCCTTGCACAGACAGTGGGACCGTCGGTCATCAGCAGGTGCTCCCAGGCAGGGTCAAGGGTGAAGCCTCACACTGGTTTCCCAGGCTGTCTACCTGCCTGCTCTCCTCCCCAGCACCCGGTGCTCATCTGTCCAGTGGAGACCAGGTGGGGACTGACCTTGAAGCTGGGCCTTGACAGTGACCTGCCCGAGGGGGCTGTGCTGATGGCCCAGACCCTGCCCCAACTGATGCCTTTGGCCAAGGTCTGGCACGAACCCTCTTAAGAACCAGGTGATGCTTCTGAGAGGCCTGTGCTGTTCTCTCGGACTCCAGTTTGAGCTGTTTTGAGTGCTCTTGGACATACACCTGCCTGCTCAGGAGGGTAGAGGCTGAGTGCTCTGTCTGCCCTCCCTCCCCTGTGGTCCAGGCTTTGTCAGAAGCCATGGCTGAGCTCAGCATCCCAGGGTGCTGGGTTGTGGTGGCTGGAGGTCTTCAGCACGACCAGGGGTTTGCTCTAAGAAACCCCCTGAATCAGCTCACCCCGGTCTGTCTCAGAGGCCTGGCTGGGGAGCCTCCACGGACACGTCCCCGTGGGCGATGGGGGCCAGGGTGAATCTCTGAGGTGGTGTTCTCTGGGGTTCCTGTTGGTGTCTGTCGTGCAGGAGCCCAGCGAGCTCCCCGTTCTCACCAGTCACTGCTTGTGCAGAGCAGAGCTGGAGGGTGTACAGCTCCCTTCCCTGTGTCCCTGGTGTGGCCAGACCCTCAGAGGCTGCACACATGTTCAGACCATGGGATTCTGGCCATAAGGACTTGCTTGGTTGGGAGGGTCAGAGCTATGGCGCCAGAGCACAGTGAGGGGGCAGAACCAGAGCTGGTCTGGAAACGAGGTGATGTGTTCACCATCACAGGGCCTCTGTCCCGGAAAACCTTTGCTCCCTCTAAGGAATTCCATGCTTTTCCCTTGTGACTACTAAGGAATCTCATAAGTAACCATGTTTTCCTTTTCACTCTGGCTGCTGGGAAGCTCAGTCATAATCGAATTAATACCACCGAGAGTCCAAGGCCTGGTCAGCCGACTGGTCAGCCGAGGCCGTCTGGTCATCCCATCTGCCACCCGGTCTCACAGCTACTTGGCCTGAATTTCAGGGACTGTGGGGCTCACAGCACTATAGACAGTTCCCTGGCTTGTACCCTCCCCCAGAGTTGTGCCCAGCAAACCGCCCAGCCTGGTATCCCTGAGTGCCCCGCAGATATCCGGAGGGGATGCTGGGTCTGCCCCTTCTGCTGCCCCCCCAGGCCCCTACCTGCAGCGGCCGGCCCTCCAGCTAGGTGCAGGCTGGCCATTCCCAGGGACCGCCCCCAGCAAAGGTGACAACTGATTGCGTGCCCTGACCTGTTCCCAGCGCGTGGCGTTTATCAACTGACCGCATCTCATAGGAGCGCGGTGAGGCAGACATTTCGCGGACGCGGACAGAGGCACCGAGGGGTCCAGGAACGGTCTGAAGCGCGGAGCCCAGGATTCGCGCCCGAGGGGACGCCGGAGGAGGCCCGGGACTTGCTCTCACAGCCTCTCCGAGTCCCCGCGCTCCCTCGGACCCCGCATCCCGCTGCTGCCCCCTCCCACCTGCAGGCGCCACGCACCCGCGCTCGGAGACCAGAATCCAGGCCAGAGCGCGCAGGGGGTCCGCGCGGCCTCGGGGCGCGGCGTGGGGGTCGGGAGCTCTCCCGCAGGGTCCCGCGGTAGCGGAAGGTGGGAGAAGAGGGCGCCAAGCGGGTGGGGACAGTCGACGGACCGGAACGCGCCTCTGCAGGTCCTACGCAGTCGGACCGCCGACCGCTGCGGGGCGGGGGCGGGGGCGGGGGCGGGCGTGGGGGTCGGGGACGCACAAACCCGGGGTCGCGCCTGCCCCGCACGCTCCTTCGGCCTCGGTGCTACAGCAGCGCCCCCAGCCGGCTCGCGGGCTCGCGCGGGCGCTTGTGGGACGGCGAGTCTTGCGGCCCCGTCGGTCTCCGGCGACCGCCCGCGGCAGGACTACACTCCCCAGGAAGCCATGCGACTCCGCGTGTCTTCTGGGAGTTGTGGTCCAGCGCGGGGAGAGCGCGCGCGAGGCGGGAGGCCGCGGGAACTCCATGTCCCACGATGCAGCGCGGCGACCGCGGGGGCCGGGGGTTTGAACGGAGGGTCTCCCGACCGCGGTAGGGCTGCGTCGGCTGCGGCGGGCGCGGGCGTCGGCGACGGCCGGGGCGGGGGTCCAGGCCCGGAGGCTGAGGCTGGCGCGGCGGGCGCTGGGGGCCCTGCCCCCGAGGCGATGATGGGCAAGGAAGAGGAGATTGCGCGGATCGCCCGGAGGCTGGACAAGATGGTGACCAAGAAGAGTGCGGTGAGGGGCGCGGGCCGCCAGGACCCCGGGACCCCCGCCCCGCCGACCCCCGCCGAGGCTGCCGAGCCCCCTTCAGGGTCGGGGAGACCACCCGAGGGGCAGGACGAGACCCCGCCCCAGCAGAGACTCCCGGGACGTGGGGAGACCCCCGTCGGTGGCCGAGACCCCTGCCCTGGGCCAGCCCTGCCCTTCGCTCCCGCACCCACGGCAGAGGCCGCAGTCGGGCCTGGGCCTGGGCCCGGTCCCGGGAGCCGCGCTCTCTGGACTCCGACCCTAGCCACCAGGCGGAGAGCCCGCAGACCTGAGATCCGTCTCGCTCCTTGCCCCCTCACTCCAGACTGCCCCCCGCCCCCAGCCCTGCCGGAGCGGCCAGCGGAAGCATTCCTGGGTGCCGCCCTCCAGGCCTGGCCGTC
>PISX010034769.1:0-13572 GCA_004024625.1 Mellivora capensis
CATGTGCTGAGTTTGAGAAGTTCTTTATAGATCCTGGATATCAACCTTTTGTCTGTACTGTCATTTGCAAATATCTTCTCCCATTCCGTGGGTTGCCTCTTTGTTTTGTTGACTGTCTCCTTTGCTGTGCAGAAGCTTTTGATCCTGATGAAGTCCCAAAAGTTCATTTTTGCTTTTGTTTCCTTTGCCTTTGGTGACAGCCTCTTAACCAACTGACCCACCCAGGTGTCCCTGCCTTGTTGTTTTTTGTTTATTTGTTTGTTTTTCTAGCTCCCTGGATGATTCTAACCTGTAGCCATATTTGAAAACCAGCACTATTGCTACCAGGCTATAGCTACTGACGCTAAAAGAGGAGTCATATATTACTCCCTTACATCATGCAAAATAAATGGGTATGTTTGAAGATTAAAACTTACTAAAATCCAATTTCCAGTTTCTCCGAAAAAACCTTCTTGGTTTGTGCTAAGTTTACAAATATCACTGAAAATGTTTGTGAAATCATTTTGCCTATCCCTCACTCCTTTCTTTCCTTCCCAAATTTGCTCCTCATCTTTGAGAGAGCAAGCAACATCATTCCTTTCTTCTGGAAATATTTTCTGAATAATCCTGACTCCTTGCAAAATTAAGTCTGTGCTTTTTGTATTTAGGGATTATGATATATATATATGAATTAATTTTACAATGTTTCTTCCATCCCTTTGTTTTTCACTTTCTCTTTCCCTACTTTCCTATTTGCATGATAGTTGTTGATTGCAGCAAATGAGATCAAAGCATTGACTAACCTAGTCAGACATCTGCTTAAATTGCTTTTAGAGGTTGGGATCAAAGTATCAGCAATGAAAAAAGTAGAGCCCCAGTAAAAGCATTTCTCCATTGAATTTTATATAATAATCTTCATTTACTGCTTTTATTTTTCTCATCTCCAACCATAAGTCATGGGAAATTCTTGATGAACCATTTGGACCATATAGTTTTAGGATATTTGTTGATAAACTTGACTCACGTAACCTTATAGTCACACCATATTGTACTGCATAATGTTTTACCAGCTATTGCGATATCTTTAAAGGTAGTCAAGTTGGCACATGAAATTGATAACTAATAATAATAATATCCCTACAGAATGCTAAGTTGCAAATATTTGCAAATATTTCTTTACAACATTCTCTCCACATCCAGTCAGTTACCAAAAGTTCTGTTTCTACCTCAGAATGAATACCTGAACCAGAAATTTCTCTCCATTACTACTAACTCTGTCTGTCTCTCATCTGGGCTTCCACATCATCTGTAACATAATTATCTATTCCTTCTAATTTTTTGCCCTTCTGGGGTTAATTACCCACAGTTTTCTTTTAAAAATGAAGTTAAGTCATATAAATCTTTGGCTTTAAATCTCTAATAATTTTACTCTTCTAATGGGATTATGGTCAAATTCCAAGTTGTGGTACCATTCTTTAAATCCATTTTCTGCCTTTTTCTCTAGATTCATTCACTGGCACTGCCTCATACCACATAATGATCTCATCAACAATTATGACTTAAAATGTCATCAAAATGTGGAAATCCCACAAATTCATATCTGAAGCCCACAACTCTCTCTGAATTTGAGTACCTTCCATCTGTTTGCTCAAGGTCTTCACTTTCTTCTCTAGTAGATATTGAAAAACTCAATAGCTCAAAGCAAAATTCTCGATAGTACCCTACCCAAAATTTGTTTCTCCTAAAGTACTCCCAATTTATAGAATGGCAATTCCATTCTTCCATTTGTTTAGGCCCAACCTTTTAGAGTCATCCTTGAGTTTTGTTTTGTTTTGTTTTTCTTAAGTAATCCAACAGCAGATCTTAACAGAACTATCTAAAGCAAACAAAAACAAGCAACAGAAAACAAAACAAAACTGAATCCCACTGTTTTGTGGGGTTTTTTTTTTTTTGGTCATTTTTATTGCTGTCACCCTAGTCTAAGCCACCATTGTTCCCTTCATAGCAAACTCTCATGTCCCTTCAGAGTTTCTTCATAGGACCCACAGATCAATAGATCAGTAGATATCTTTGACTAAAATTCTCCAATGACTGCCCATCTCTTTCATAGTAAAAGAGTAAGTCTTTCAACTAGATCCAAGTCCCTCATTATGTGGTCCTCATTTCCACTCTGACCTCATCTTCTCCTGCTTAATGCTTTCATTCTGCTCCTGTCATACTGGCCCCCTAAGTATTGTCCAATGCAATAAACATGATTTAACGCCAAGATTTGTGGGCAGTTTTCTCTGTCTGGCATGTTTTCCCCCAAATATGTAAATGTACTTTCTCATTTCCTCCAAGTCTCTGATCACGTCACCAGTATGGCCTTCAAGACCATCCTACTCATTGTATCCAACATTCCTGTGTACACTGTCTCTATTCCAGTTTTCCCCATAGAGCTTTTCACCATCTGATGCACTCTGAATTTTTTGTTGCTGCTTATTGTTTTTCTCCCCTAGTTAGAATATTAACTCCACAGGAGCAGAATTTTTTTTCTCAGTTTTGTTCACTATTGTATTCTTAGTGACAAGAATGATCCCTGATACACAGCAGTTGCTCAATAAATGTTGGTTAAATAAATAAATGAATAAATTGCCCTGAGCTCTAGCTATATGAGCTTTCTTATTATCCGAGGATACTAGGTATTTTTCTTATTAGCTATTTGCACACATGTTCTTTCTTCTGCTTGGTGAGCCATCTCCACTCCCTCAGACTTTAAGACTTTTTGCTGTTACTTACTTTGTGAAACCTCTAGATCCCTCAGAAAATTGTATATTCATTCAGATGTTGTGTTGCAATAGCTTTTTGTTTATTAATGCTGTTATTAGAAGTATCTGTTAGAACATTGCAACATGGTTTCTTAAGTATTTATTCTCATGTCTGTCTCCCTGTTTCTTAGTGATAGGAACTGGACCATATTTATCTTTAAATATGCAGCATAGAGCATAGATTGTCAATATATGTTTGCCAAATGAAGGAATTAGTAATTCAACAGTTCAAATCTGTATATTAGCCTGTGAGAGTCCAGGAATGCTGACTGGGAACAAAAGGCAAAAACAAGAAGAAGTGCAAGAAAGAATATCAGGTGACTTTTCTTCCCAAAAGTGGAAAGTATTTGTTTTGTGAATTGTATTTACATGGACTGATAGGAAATGGAGATTAAAGTGAAAATCAACTAACGGAATTTGCAAAGGCAAGTCAGGATCAGATTGGATCCTTCTTTTTCTTGCCAACAAAATTGTTGTCTGAAAAAAAAAATGTTGTCTGGTTGGAGCAAGACAGGAGAAAGGGCTATTAGAAGATGCTTATGTAGTGCTACTAATGAGAACTGGGTCATAGGTGAAAACAATTTACCAAGTGTAACACAAACTTTTCTCTTTTGTCTTGGAATTTGTGACAATAATTTTTATGAGTATTATTCAGAGACTGTAACCACGCTCAAAATGCATCCAGGCAGACAAAACTTAGATATGATTAATCTTATAAATGGCCGCTTTTAATAGACTGTAAGTATGAGTGTGAAAGCACCTGTTGGGGTTTCCTTCCTAAGTCTCTGACATTAACAAGGTGAATAGGGAAAGCCAGTTAGGACTGAAGACTTCAGAGCTACTGACAATAGGAAACACTAAAGCCACTTCACTGGTGATGCCGTCATACCCAAATAACCATATTAGGTATTCACCCAGAGCAGACTGTGAGAAATAATATCCTTTTGGTCATTCTTTGTCATTCATTCCTTTTCTTTCTTCCTTCCTTTCTTTCTTGCTCTCTTTCTTTCTTCTTTCTTTCTTTCTTTCTTTCTTTCTTTCTTTCTTTCTTTCTTTCAGTAAGCTTTACCTCCAGCATGGGGCTTGAACTTACAGTCCCAAGAACAAGACTCACATGCTCTATGCTCTATTGACTGAGCCAGCAAGGTGCCCCCACTCTTTGTATTTTGAGACATATCTTTATTCTGGAAATTGTTGCAGCTTATATAATTCAAAGTCATTCTAGTTCTCTAGTGAATTGTTAAGCTGTTGAGTATAGATTTTTCTTAGATGACCTTTACCAATTTGAGGTATTCTCTATTATTCCTAGTTTAAAGGGTTTATTAATATTATATTATGAATGGATATTGAATTTTGTCTAATGTCTTTTTTGCATTTACTGAATTACCATATAGTTTTTCTCCTTTTTTTGTTAATGTAATATTATATTACGAGATTCAAAACACATTATTCTATAGATTTACTTTCTGGTTTTATATATATATATATAAGATTTTATTTATTTGTTTGACAAAGATCACAAGTAGGCAGAAAAGCAGGCAGAGAGAGGGAGAAGCAGGCTCCCTCCTGAGCAGAGATCCTGATGCGCAGCTGGATCCCAGAAACCTGGGATCATGACTTGAGCTGAAGGCAGAGGCTTAACCCTCTGAGCCACCCAGGAACCTCTTTCTGGTAATAATTTTGTCTAATTTATGTATCAGGATATCCTGGCCTCATAATATGCCTGATGGGAAGTCTCATAATTTCTGCAAGAATTTGTATAGAGTTGAAATTCTTTTTTTCTTGAAATGTTGGGAGAGGTCACCAACAAACCATCTGTACCTTAAGTTTTCTTGATATGAACATTTTTAACTATAAATTCATTATTTAATAAATATGGAGCTATTCTAATTAATTTTATTGAAGTAGAATTAATATACAGTGTTATATTAGTTTCTGATGTGTGACATATTGATTCAACAATTCTATACATTACTCAGTGCTTAGCATTATCAATGTAGCCACCATCTGACACCATACAATGTTATTAAAATATACAATATGCTATATTCCTTATGCTGTCCTTTTTATCTCTATGACTTACTTATTGTAGAATTGGAAGTTTGTACATCTTAATGCCCTTTATATATTTTGCCCATCCCCCACCCACCTCTTCTCTGGCAACTACCAGTTTGTTCTCCATATTTGACAGTTTTTTAATTTGTGTGTTCAGTCGTTTTGTTTTTTTAGATTCCACATATAAATAAAATCATTTGTTATTTGTTTTTCTCTGTCTGACTTATTTCACATTGCATAATATCCTCTAGGTCCATCCATGTTTTCACAAATGGCAAGATCTTATCCTTTTATGGCTGAATAATATTCCATTGTATGTGTGTATGATACCCCCCCACACACACACTACATTTTTTTATTCATACACACTACATTTTCTAATTCATTCATCTATCAATGAACATAGGTTGCTTCCATATTTATGCTATTATAAATGATGCTGCTATAAAAATAGGGTGTACATTTTTTTCAAATTAGTGTTTTCATATTCTTTGAACAACTAAGCAGTACTATTATTACTGGATTGTAGGCTATTTCTATTTTTAATTTTTTTAGGAGCTTCCATACAGCTTTCCACAGTGGCTACACCATTTACATTCCTACCAATAGTTCATGAGGGTTGTTTTTTCTCCCTATCGTCACTGAACACTTGTCTTTTTGACTCTAGCCATTCTGATTGGTGTCAAATAGTATCTCACTGTGGTTTTGATTTGCATTTCCCTGATGACTATTGTTGAGCATCTTTTCATGTGTCTGTTGACTGTCTATATGTCTTTTTCAGAAAAATATCTATTCAGATCTTCTTCCCATTTTTTGGATTTTTTAGTGTTATATAAATCCCTTATGTATTTTAAATATTAAGCCTTTATGGATTGCCATTTGCAAATTTCTTCTACCATTCAGTAGGATGCCTTTTTTGTTGTTGATGGCTTTCTTTGCTATGCAAGAGGTTTTTCTTTTGACATGATCCCAATAGTTTATTTTTGCTTTTATTTCCTTTGCCTGAGGAGCTATATCTAGAAAAATGTTGCTAAGGCTAATGTCAAAAAATTGTGGGCTCTGTTTTCTTCTAGGAGTTTTATGGTTTCAGGTCTCATATTTAAGTCTTTAATAAATTTGGGGCTTATTTTTGTATATGGCATAAGAAAGTGACTCAGTTTCATTCTTTTGTATATAGCTGTTCAGTTTTCCTAGCAATATGTACTGAAGAGATTCTCTTTTCCCCATTGTATATTCTTATATCTGTTGTTGTACATTAATTGACCATATAGTTATGAGTTTATTTCTGGACTCTACTCTGTTCCCTTGATCTAGATGTTTGTTTTTGTGCAGGTACCACACTGCTTTGACTACTACAGCTTGTCGTATATCTTGAAATTTGTATTTATGATACCTCCAGCTTTGTTCTTCTACCTTAAGATTTCTTTAGATATTATATTTTTTTTCTTTTTTAATGAGATTTGATAGCTTGATATCTTTTAAAGACTGCATATCTTTCATATATATATACATACGTGTATATATACGTGTATATATATATATATATATATATATATATACACACAGGCAGAAAGGTGTCTATTATATTGCCTTGTTCTTTGAACAACTGTAGGATCTCTAGTAAAGTTCTCTTTCGTTCCTGAAAGTAATTGGTTGGCTGGTGGGGTTTTCTTTGGTGTGGCTAAAGATTTATCTGTTTCAAAGAATGAGTTTTTTTTTCCCATTGATTTTTTTTTTCTGTTCCTATTTTCAAGAATAAATCCAGTATCAATTATTCCCTCATGGCTAGAAGTTGAAGTCTTATGTTTTGATAATTTCATGTTTAGCCTTACTGTGTGTGTCCTGAATTTTTTTTTCAAAAGTTGGTGGAGTTTATATTTCATTTAAAATAATGCTGAAGGGATGGCAAAAATAAATCAGGGAAATTAAGTGTTGAGATTTTAGATAGAGTAGATCTGCAAGTTATTCTTAGAGTTATAGAATCATACATATGTTTGTTACATTTCTGTGACTATGAATTTTCTTTCCCTGTTCCTGAATGCTACTAATTTAAAAATTACTATCTTGATTGCAAAACACTGTCAAGGTTAACAATGTAACTAAGACCTTATCACTGCCTTAGAGTTGTTCACAGTCAAGCAGGAAGGTGAAATTTGAGAAATATCAACAATGTAAAGTAAATTGAGATAAGGTCATAGAATATATAGCTAACCTATCAACAGTTTTTATTTTACCATATATGAAAACAATTTTCATGACTCATGGCTAGAATCAGCCTGTGAATCAAAGCAGAGGTAAGTAAGTATTTTCTTTAGAAAATCTAACATTTTTTTTCTATAATAGATGAAAAGGTACATTGTTTCCAGAGATAATCCTAATTGGTTATTTGCAAAAAAGGAGAGACAGGATACAGAAAGGAGCAAAATATTAGACTGAGATAGGAAAAGCAATGAAAATTACAAATTGTCTTGATAATTGTTGCTCCATTTGTGGATGTCATAATGAGTGTCATATATCAAACTATTACCTATTAACCCTTTAGACAGAATACAATTATGAAAATATCTGTGGGTCTTTATTTGAAAATGAGTTAACAGTACCCAATTTGGGCCAGAAACTATTTTTCAATTGCTAAATTATAAGATATTTTAAAGACATCATGAACACAGATATATTTCCCATTGCTTGTTTCCATACTTCAGAGGAGTTGTGAGTGGAAATTAATATTTCTGAGATGAAAGAACTAATATTCCATCCTGCTGCGAGGAGGGAAAAAAATCTAACAATTAAATTACAAAAAAAAAAGAAAAAGTTTAAATAGAAAATCAGGGAACACCTTGGTGGCTCAGTGGGTTAAGCATCTGCTTTCGGCTCAAGTTATGATCCCAGGGTCCTGCAATCAAGCCCCACATTGGGCTCTCTGTTCAGCAGGGAGCCTGCTTCCCCCTCTCTCTCTTGCATGCCTCTCTGTCTACTTGTGATCTCTCTCTCTGTCAAATATATAAATAAAATCTTAAAAAAAAATAGAAAATCAGACCTGCCCCACAGTGTTAAATTACTATCACATCATATTATAAGTGTCAATACCACATGGCCCTTAGAAATTGCTTGGTTTTACCAATTCAGAGAAAGTTCTGTGATGTTGAGAATCTAACAAAAACTTTAATGAAACTTTATTTTTTTATTTTTTTTTATTTATTTATTTGTCAGAGAGAGAGGGAGAGAGAGAGAGAACGAGCACAGGCAGACAGAGTGGCAGGAAGAGGCAGAGGGAGAAGCAGGCTCCCTGCTGAGCAAGGAGCCCGATGTGGGACTCGATCCCAGGACTCTGGGATCATGACCTGAGCCGAAGGCAGCCGCTTAACCAACTGAGCCACCCAGGCATCCCGCTTTAATGAAACTTTAACAATTTAAATATATTTTCAAACATTTTATTATTTGGGAAAATAATCATAATATAATTGTTAAGTTACAAAACAGAAAAAGTTAAGTGTGATGAGAACGTCTATATAAAGAAGAATCATATTTAAGCATAAATTTTAAAATATTAAATATTTATTTAAATACTATATAAAATTTTAATTTTATATATAAAATTTTATAAATAAATTTTATATATAAAACTTTATAAATAAAATTTATATAAAAATTTTAAAATATTAAAATATTGGTAAAATATTACCAATGCTTATTACTGGGATGATAACAAATGATTATAATATTTTTCATGTATCTGTCTAGATATTTAGGATCTTTCTAAAATTAAAATAAAGTCTATAATAAAATTAGAGTTTTAAAAATCCAAAATTAAAATATTAACAACAAACATGATTTAGTGGGTCATTGTTTTAGAAAATGAATTCCAACAGACTAGTGTTCCTAAATTTTGAGAGGATTTCTGGGTTATAAATTTTGTTTTCTATGTTATTATTCTGTGATAAATATTTTACTTCTAAGTTTATAAATTTTGCCTTTAAATGTTTTGTTTACTTTTAAAGTACTGTCTCTGAAATTTAGGTGCATTGCCACTACAAAATACCCAAGATCCAGAAAGTGGGATTTCTGAAAAACAAGCAGAATTTTATTATTTATCTTATACTTAAAATAATAATAATAAAGATAATCATTTGCTAAAGCATTTAAATTTAAACAATTGATGGATAATTTCTAAATTGAAAGGTAATGTTTTAAAACTAATATTTTAGTGAAGAGAGTTTTTTCTATTATCTTCACCATAAATCACTTTTCTTTTATTCATGTACTCTAATGCTAAACTTACATACTGCCTTTGATCAGAAAGTCCATCAAAATTCATTGAGTTTAAAGTTCTTTTCAAACCATTCTGGAACATATGCAGTGGTCTTAGTGTCAGACTAGTTGGTGCAGTGGAAAATGTTGATGTTCTAATCCCTTCTTCCTTCCTAGAAGAATTCTAATTTTGTTCCAGAGGTGGCCCTATTTGATGTATGCCCTAAACATTTCCTTCCGGTACCAGCCATAAGTTCAGAAAATGACTTGAGCCAGCTAGAATCAACCAGAACCTAGATTTTGCTTGGAGATTCTGGTAGAAATAGTCTTCAGAAAAATGCAGAAAGAGAGAGCCTTTCTTTGGCCTATTGTGAGAAGTGGATGTGAATTGCAAATGCCTCTGTCCCTCTTCTGAAGATGAAGTAAACACACAGAGCCAAGGATTTCATTGGAGATAGAGCCAGAACCACTTGATTATGTCTGTTCCTTTTGACTTTCTGTTAGATTAGTCAAAACAGTATTAATTTTTTGAGCCAATTTGATTTGAATTTTCTGTCACGTGTAGCCAGAAGCCTCCTGACAGCAGACAGCCATGCCCTCAGGGCACTCTTTTTATGGGCAGAGGCCTGGACCACCTCAGGGCCACTCCTGGCTACTGGTTTTCCTTCTTAGTGATTGCCCTCTGAAGTTTATCTTTTTCCAATCACTGTGTCTCTTAGCCAAAATGATGAAAAGAATGCCCAAAGGGAGTTTTCAAAAACTAACTTTTCTCCTAGTCATATAAGTTTGCCAGTTGAATAGCCTTTATAGATGTGTGTATGTGTGCATGTGCACATGTATGATTTTATATACTTTTTTTCACCATATTTCCAAATATAACTTTGGAAGGACAAATTAGTATTTATCAAGATTTTCCTCAGGGAGATTAGACTGCAGGGCCCCTAAATGTAGGGTGGTGTTTTTTTTAATGGAAAGATTTTATGAAGTAAAATAAACCCAAGTGAGTATCTATTCAGTCATCCCCTAGCTATGCACCTGGGGCAAGTGAGTTCATCTTTCTACTTTTAGAAATATCCGTATTATTAGTGATAGTAGTACCTACCCAACATGGTTGCTTATAGGTTTAAATGAAATAACAATACTTCACACCTCAGGTCCTAGCACAGGCTATCAAATAAGTGTTTATTCCCTCCTTTCTTTGTTCATAAGAGAAACCCATGTGGATCTCTAGTTATTCCCTTACTTGAGAAACATAAAATCTACAGTGTCTACAATCCTTCCAAAACTAGAAGGTACAATATTTTATTTCTATAATGATTTTTTTTCATTTTTACATAGTAAAGTCTTTCCAAATCTTTCCAAAATTAAGGTAAATTGCTTAACATGGTCTCTTGGGCTTATTTTTCTGAGAAAACCCCATTAACTCCAAAGGAGAGTTATAAAGAAGGAGTCTTGTAAGCAGTTTCATTAAACAGAAGTGAACAATAGAGAAAAATCTAATCCTATCACTACCCTTTACTCTAGCAATGGAAATCAAATTTCCAAGGTCCACTTGCATCTGTAAGTATAAAGATATTTATATTTTTCTGTCTTATTTTCAAGAAACTGAACCTGCCAAATATGTTGTCTCTTAGGAACATTTTGCATGTTTATGTGCAAGTCCTAAAGTTTCCATGACCTTGCAGTTTGCTATTAACATTTTCTGTAGTCTTTGTCCTAGCTAAAGATATATGAATGTATTTTACACAGAGCTCAAATGTTGGCCAGAACTTCTTATACATAAAGATAGATCTTTCCCTTGAAACTAATTTTCCACTAAGATATATTACAGAATATGTTACATTTGTCCTGACCAGCAAGAAAACCACACTCTAGTCAATATCAAATGTGTGAGTTGATACACCAAGGATTTTCAATAATTTTGTGTTACCAGACTGATAAGGAAATGGAGCCATTTTCAATTTTTTAAAAAAAACTGCTTCTATTACTAGGACCAGAATAGCAAAAACAGCAACAACAACCAATATTTTCGTATCTCTTATGTGTCCAGTATTGTGTTCTTTTGTGTTTTATGTGCATTTTTTCATTTAATGGTCAGAATATTCTGTCAAGTAGGTACTTTTTGATATGGCTATTTCACAGAGGTCAAAATTGAAGCAAAGTTACACTACAAAATTTGATGAAGGTGACTGGGCTGGAATATGGAAGCAGGAATTTAGGATATTAAATCTAAAAATATGTCTAAATCTAGACCAATTATTGTCAATTTCAGTAATACGTACCACCCTCCAAAATGGACTGGGCTTATATTTTAGTTTTAAAACGTGATCAAACAATTAGTCCAGTTTGAAATATACAAAAGAAATCTATACTAAATAAATGACAAATGTGTTCTTATTTAAGACTTCTCTTAGTCATAGACATTTACTCATTTGAGTAGCATTTATAGACATCTCTCCAGAGTAGCAGGTATGTATTTCCATCATGTTTCCCAATGAATTCTTCCCAATGAAGAAGTAAGAGCAAATTGACATGAATCAAATTTCAGTTGACTTGCTTTATTAATTACATATGACACTAATTTAAGTTTTTCCAGAAATTCATCTATATCCTATTTAAAATAATTTATCACTGGGCATTTGGTTTTGAGCTCTTTTCACATTTGACTTATACAAATTTGTAGTATATAGCAATTAAACAGAGACAGTATAGAAAAGGTTCAAATACTAGCATAATTATTGCTTTAGATTACTGTGATAAAAGCTTTTAATCCTAAATACTATCAGCAAGAAACATCTCTTCCATAAAGGAACTATCATCCTATCTTTTAAAAGAGACAATTAAACCTTTCAGTTAAAAAGGAAAGACACATATTCTGTTTTGGTGTCACAAATGCTGTTTTTATTTTTAACTGAAAGTCATTTGCCAAAATCTTTACAAAAAACAATAAAATCAATTGGAATGTTTTCTAGGATAACTAGCAGTACATCTATTTTAGGCAGAGGATTAGTTATCAGGCTTGATTATAGAATTAAATCTGTGTAACCTACACAAAATCTATTTTTGCCAGCCAATTTTATAGTAAGGATTACTATGAGATCTCAAAAAACCTCAACTATCTTTTTCACTCTTTTGGTGATATCATCTAATGTTTTTCTACTAGTTCCATAATATAATAATCAATTTGGATTATGAGATGTTCAAATGAATTTCATCTGGTATATTTGAAGAGTAGCTGTGAAGTTAAGCCCAGAAATAACTCACCAAAAAATGTCTTCATTTCAAAAGCAAATTTCTCCAAAATTCTCTATCCTCAGATTCTCCATGAGACAAGAGGATTCTATGATAACACCCAGCCTTGTGTTTTTTCTGATAGCCTTAGTATGACACATTGACCCATACCATATGAATGCATAGGGATTGACCAAGTATTAATCTTAATACTAAATGATCTTCAGAACTTCTATCCTACTCTCAAATTCCACACTTGAGAAAATGAAACTCCCCAAAACTTGACTGGTCACACATCACTTTTAAGCCCGCACAACCAAGTAGTGATAGAGAAAGGTTTCTGACACTATGGGTCAGTAATTTATTATTTTATTATATAGCTTTCCAATAAAACAACTAGATGAAGGAAAGGTTTTTAGATAAAGGTAGAAACATTTTGATAAAGGAAGTAGAAGTTTTTATTACATAGATCTGGCCATTATCTTACAAATATAATTTTGAGAAAGGGATATACCCATCCCATAGTAAATAAGCAAAGGGAATTACTATGGAAATAATTACCCTAACCACATGTCTTCCAATTTTATTATCCCATGCCTGTGCTTCCCATTGGCTAATCTCAACCAGAAGCTGGGGGACAAATGAGTTTACTGAAGCAGTCCATAAAGGTCAGCTTCCTGGTGGCAGCTTTTCCTGGAGCATAGAGTATGATGAGGAAGTATGGAGTGTAG
The DNA here is from genome assembly GCA_004024625.1 of Mellivora capensis. Taxonomy (NCBI): domain Eukaryota; kingdom Metazoa; phylum Chordata; class Mammalia; order Carnivora; family Mustelidae; genus Mellivora; species Mellivora capensis. The sequence goes on from PISX010034769.1 coordinate 13,052, forward strand.
AAATGAAAGAGCAAAATGGAATATATTGGGGCACCTGGGTGGCTCAGTGGGCTGAGCCTCTGCCTTCAGCTCAGGTCATGATTCCAGGGTCCTGGGATCGAGCCCCACATCGGGCTCTCTGCTCAGCAGGGAGCCTGCTTTGCTTCCTCTCTCTGCCTGCCTCTCTGCCTACTTGTGACCTCTGTCTGTCAAATAAATAAATAAAATCTTTTTTAAAAATGGAATATATTTCACACATGACTATACTAGAGCCTTTCTGCTTGAGGGATTTTTTGTTTTTTACACAATTGTATCTATGTCTTCTGTTTTTTTTTGTTTTTTTTTTTTTCTTTTCAGTGTAACAGTATTCATTGTTTTTGCACCACACCCAGTGCTCCATGCAATACATCCCCTCCCTAATACCCACCACCAGGCTCCCCTAACCTCCCACCCCCCCGCCCCTTCAAAACCCCTCAGGTTGTTTTTCAGAGTCCATAGTCTCTCATGGTTCACCTCCCCTTCCAATTTCCCTCAACTCCCTT
>PISX010034770.1:0-13524 GCA_004024625.1 Mellivora capensis
TTTTTTATCAGTTTTTTTTTTTTAATCAGTTCATTCTGGTCTAGGTTCATTCAGATCTAGGCTTCTCTTCTTACTAATGATACAACTGTAAGCTCTTCATGCAAACTCTCTAAGCCTCAGTTTCCCACCTGTGTAAAAATGGACATATTGGTATATTCCTGCCTTACATAATTATTGGACAGTCTCAGCATTTACAATGCTGGGCACATGGCTAAAAGTTAGCTGCAATTCCCAAGGGGCTGAGAGTACTTCATAGCCCATTGAAGCCATGGCAAAAAGAACAGGTGGCATTATGGCTACTTAGCTACAAAAGAAAATGGAGAGACAAAACAGTACGTGACTCATTATGAATCATATTAATAAATGGACTAGATCTTAAAACTCTGCACTTTTCCTTTAAAGTTCTGTCATTCAAAAATTCCAATTCCTGTTTTTAAAAATCTTTTAGAAATGACTATTAAATTGGCTTCAGGCCTGCACACACAACTTGAATGAAAAACAAATTCTGGTGTAATACCTAAACGTTAGACCATGAAATTAACTCTGTTAGTGAACTCCTCCTTGGCACCAGTTTCCCCTTCTAAAACACTCTATCCTCTTCCTAATAGAGAGAAAATGGCCCTTACACGTTACATGGAAATGTAGCCATTTCTAATCAAGAATATTACATCAACTTAGAAATATAAGTGATTAACAACAAAGAATCCTCTGAAACGTTAACAGAAGTTGCATTTTGATCCTCAACTAAATGGGAATGTGCTGACAACCACCTTCCGCCCTGACATACTTAAGAGCCAAGTGGTAGTGAAATTGTCTCCTGAGGGCTCAGTTCATTTCTGTGTCTGTTACCCACCGGGACCCCAGTCTTTAGAACCATGCCAAAGCAGGTGAGGGGAGAGAAAGGATTGGATGTTTAAGATGGAGGTAAAGGAAAGTGAAACAACCCTGTTTGGCTTAAGGATTTCCCTAGAGAAAATGTTTGCCTGATCATTTAAGGAGGAAAAAAATTCCATTTTGCTACGTTTAAACAAATAATGAAGAAAGCATAAAAATATCCTCTTTGGCTTCTTATAATTTTTGTCTCTGGTTTTAGGATCCCTTTTATTTCAAAACATGCTTACTAAAGGTTGATAATTACATAATTTCAACAACAAAAGAACTTCCCAGCTCCAATACAAGGTTCACATTGGAGAAAATACAACCAGCGGCAGTAAGTAAATGGGTTTCTTTTCTGAGAACTAGTTTTAATACCAGTTTGGTATTAAAATACTGTTTGGTTAAGCAGCCTCCATTATCACAGGGATTTAGTAAATTATTCTACATGAAAGTTTCAAATTTTAGTTCACTCGAGGAAACTAAATTCTATAAACTGCAAAATGCCAAATGCTTATTCTTCCATCCTCTTTACATTCCAGCTCCCAGCAAAACGAAGTCCTTTCCAGTTGTCAGAACCACAAGTTAGCTGTGCCATTTCCTCTGGTCCCCAAGCTTGGAACTTTATTCTGCCTCTCTTCATCTGGCTTATTCTTCCAGGAAGCCTTTCCTACACACCTTTGCCTCTTGCTTATGAGAGAGGCTCCCTTCTGGGGGTTCCCAAAGCACCCTGTTTTTCCCCAACCAAAAATCTACCCCCATCTTGGGTTAGACTGTAATCTCTCCAGAGGATGAAGTCTGTGCCCACTGTGTTCACTATTGTTTTCCTGTCACTTGGACAGTTTTCAACAAACAGTTGATTAATTAATTAATGTCTCTCCCATTAACTTGCAGTGTAGTGGTCCTTTTGCCAGAGCCTTTCAGCTCTGATCTAAATACTGCCCATGGACTGTGCCTTCCATACATACCCACCGCCTTACCTGGTATAGTTTTGTCAACTCCTTCAGTCAGTTTACACTGATGGTTGGAATCCCTGTACGTCTGTGATCCGCTCTTCTCCCTTCCACTTCCAGCCCTACTTAATATTAAACCTGTGAATTGGTTTATCTCCTAGATGCCTCCAAATTGGAATATTCTTCCTGTTCATGGCTCTTTCTGGAAAGAGGTATAAAGAATTAAGACCCCATTTGTAGCTGGGAGTGAACTAAGAGATTAATTCATTGATTCATTCCTTGAGTTCCAGCCAACTGATTTATTTAATCAGTTCATCCAAATGGCTGGCTTCTAAAGACAGCCAGCATTTGGGAGCTTGGGTATAGAGTAGAAAGAGTGATCGCTTCTCCCAGAGCCTTGAATAGGAAACCATTGGCCCTCATCCCTGGGTTTCTCTTCTAGCCACATGTATAGGAACCCCTGTCCCACCATGATTTTAAAACATTAACTGTATGAGAAAATATCCCAATTTTAAACAATTGACTTTCAGATTTATTTCTGGAACACAACCTGCTCATTTAGGCTGCTTGTATAGAAGTAGAATAGAAGGGTGTAGGATGGAATGGAGGGGGAAGGGACAGGAGAGCACAGGACAGGGCAGCATAGGAAGTGACTCCGGTCTGTACATCATCAGTGACCTATGCAGGGCTCATCAAAGAGCATCAGTACAGGAAGTACACTTACAGTGAGCGTTTTTAGAGAGAGCTAATATTTAAAACACATCGCTAAAATCTCAGTGTCTGAAGCACATTTTCCGTAATGAAAAGTTCTTGATTCACAAACGATGAATAGGCACTGTAAAAATCAGTTCAATGTCTCTTGGGTCAAGGAGTAATTCCTATCTGCAATCCCTTCACCTGAAAGCACTGCAGAGTAGGAAAGGAGAGAAGGGATGTCCAAGTAAATAGAGCAAAGTTTTAAAGAAAGGAGACCCAGAAGTGTCCCGTCTAGAAGGGTCTCTTGAATTTTGGCCCATCTAGGTCTCTTCCATCACCTCCTCCCTTCTCCTTTGGACCCTCTCTGTCGTTTTCTCCAGGCACCTGGCCTCCTCTGTACAATCTAGAGCTTTCTCATGGCCCCCCATTCTGTTCCATTTATATTCCCAGACGCCAGCAGGACCTTTCCACTTGGCTATCTTATAACACTTCATCTTCCATTCCCATTCCCCAGACCCCCTCTCAAAGAGAAGAACTCTCACCCCCTTCTCAATTCCTGAGCTTAGTTAATAGCATAGCTGGCATCCCTTTGCTATCTTTGATCCCTTCCTCTTCTGTTCATTCTGTTACCACCTTTGAGGGACTCTATCCCCTATGTAGCTTTTAAATCCCAAGTGGTTGGCTTCTGAAGCACCTAGCTATGTAACAGCAGGACCTAGCTTGTCCCATCCCTCAGAGGTCCTTTTCCTCTGGTGTATTTCAGGGATTTTTAGATCTGCTTTTGAGTCCATCCACCCTGCTGCCCAATTCTCATCTATTGCCTAACTCCTAACACAGTGCCTGTGTCTACCCAGGACCTCTGCTCTAACTTTCTGCCTGGATTCACAGAACTTGCACCTTCCCTGGTGCCTCCATGCTGGCCCAGAGAAGCTTGATGACCCTCTCATTCCCCATCCCAGGCACACACACTGTTCACCATTTCATTCCCCAGAGCACCAGTCACAGGCCTGACTTTTACTGAAGATTCTGGAATAAGAGAAGGAGATAACATAGGTCAGCACAGATCAGCAAACCATTTAACATTCTGCTGGTCACCATTTGTCTGAGATGCTTATTCCTGCTTCAGTGAATTTCTAACTCCTTGAAAGCCAACCTGCACACTCCCTTTGGGCCCCTCTGCCCTTCCTTATACAGACCAGAGCATCTCCTACTGCTCCTCAGAGTTTCAGAGTACCCACGAAACTCACGTCTCTAAGGGCCAGGACAAAATTTGAAATTCCTGTCAATCATATTCACCTCTCCTTGAATTTCTGCAAGTCTTCAAGAACTCCAGCTCATCCTCCAAAATTCAGTGCAAACATCATCTTCCCTGTAAAATCTCCCTCAGGGGATGGAACCTCATCTGGGTCATCAGTTCTGTTTTCCCCTCAGGATTGTTGCCCACTTCTATTACCCCTAAACAAATAGCATAGTCCAAATTTGTTTGTATTCCTGTCTTATTTATAACACACTTGACTCACAAGAGACTCTGTGTTTCCTCCTTTGATCTCTAATGTCTTTCACTGCAGTTACCACAAAATTAATAAATATCTGTTGAGTGAAAAAAATTAACTTGTGAATGAATGCCCAATATAGAGGAATCTGGAGATGGCAAGAAGAGTTGTGATTGACTAATGTGAGTCCCCTGGTCAGACCCCATGAGGCCAGAGGATGGGGACAAGGAGAACGTGTCTTGATTCATCTCACACCCTTTACCAAATGGGAGCCATCTAAGATGAACCGGATTCAGAGTTCAACATCTAAAGGAGAAGTCTGCTTGGAATGCTAACTAAAACTCATAGAATATGGGCAAGTAATTCCTAAACAGCCAGAGTACAAAAAGCATTCTGGGTTCTTAAAAGTGGTGAGTAAACATCCTTAATTAGTGCTGAAGAGAGCGTGAACTGCAGAATCAATTTTTCTGGAAAACAGACATTTTCACAGACAATGGCTCTGAATGACCACCAACTGCCACCATGTTGTAACATTAACAGTAGCCTCTAGTTTTGGGTGTAACACACACACACACACACACACACATACACACACACACACACACACATTCTAAGCACCTTCCGAATGGTTTTCCCCATCTGCTCTACAAATTTACAGATCAGAAAGGGTGGTGTCGACACCAGGATTATCAGAACCCAAGAGCTGTTGGAAGGCAGGCACGCAGCCCAGTCCCAGAGAACAAGAAAGACAGAGCTGGCAGGTAAGCTGGGGGTGATGACGGCAAGAAGCAATGAATGCTTCCTTACTGGTTTGAGGCTTTCCTGAATCACCACATTTTCCTTTGTCTAGCATTTTCTGGCTTTGTCAAACCCCCGGCAGTGAGAATGTGTTTATGTCGTGAAGCATAAGAGATCAAGGAAGCGCCCAGCATGAGAACAGCCCTGAGTTGACAGCCCTGGCAGCTCACATTTTGCTTACAACAAAATGCACATCTAAATGGAACATTTGAATCAAAACTGGTCAACAAGAGAACCACCTATCTGTGCACATTTGCAAAAAGAGGCTTACTGAAGAACGCTGATGGACACTGTTGCCTTGTCGTGGGGCTTTCACGGTAAGTGGAGCTGAAGCCTGGTGTCGTCAACTCTAACTGAAATTTCCAGATCTGAGATTATTCTACAGTGTTCTAAAGCCAGGCAGAGGCAGGTGGGTGGTGCCAGGCTTTGAAGTCAGTCTCTAGGCCAGCCAGCCAGGGCTCATGTGCCAATGGTACCACACTGGATGATAATCCCGTTGGCAGGAATCTCAGACTACTTCCAAATCAGGTGTTAAAATGTTCTGATGATGACAGCATCATCCATTTAGGCCCATTGTAGGAATCATTACAATGTCTATTATTCATGTATAAACTATAGCGATGTTTAAATCAGCAGTAATACCTAACACATGCTTTCTACCAGAAATTGTACTAAATGTTGTTCCACGTTCAATCTCAGTTCATCCTTGAAGCAACCCCAGGTCACAGCTCCTATTTTATTATTGTCTCCATTTCACAGAATAAAACACTAAGGATTGAGAAGTTGTGTCACTGTTACCCACGGTTAGTAAATGGAGGAAGAAGGATTTGAACTCCAGAGCTCACACACTAAACCTCCATGTCATTGGTAAAAGGCAATGGAATCTGGGATTTAAACATTCACAGAAAGGTTCCCCAACCGATGTGGTGAACAACTGTGGATACAGGTTGAGGCCACAGGTACAGAGCTCCTGCCCACAGGAACTTGGCTGTATTGGGTACACCATGACATGCCATACCAGAAAGCCAAAGGACAGTAGCAAGTTGGGCTTAGAGTTCAATCTTGCCATGTGAGCTTAACCCAAATGAAATTCCCTGTGACTTACTGCATTCGGTCCCACATTAAAAGCACAGTTGCTTGCTAAGGGAAATGTCATCCACAGGTTTCTGATTCATTTACACTTAACTCACTTCAGTCTTTGTCTGATGAGATGGTCATACAAAATGACTTGTAAAAGCTTTCTAAGAGCCTTTACCTTAGTCTTTCTTCAAGTTATGCCAAGAATAAATGGAGCTACATCATCTTAAAATTGTAAATGTAGAAACCAAAATGTCTAAGGAGGCCAGAAATCCAGCCAAGAAGACATTCTCGATCCTACAAGGGCCACTTCAAAAGCTGCAAGTGTAAGAGCTCTCAGAAATTTCACCAGCAAGCAAGCCTTTATTATAGTTCAAACTCAGAAAGGCCTTGTCTGAAAACCTCAATTTATAGCTCAGGTTAGAGGTTTTTTTCCTCTAAGAAAATATCAAGACTACTTCACGGCATATAAGAGTAATGACCAATTGATAGTTATGTCAGGATTTTATCTTCAAATCCAAAGTACTTTGAAAAAATATATATATACACACACACATATATAGCTATTCCTCCTATATTGAGAAAGACAAGGAAGAGGGGTGTGACTACCATGGGAAGATAGGGCTAGAAAATGAAGAGCATGTGACGACAACTCTACCACACTTTCTCATGACTACCAGCTACAAACACCCCCAGCCCCCACAGGAACACAATTCTGTGTTCGTTGCTTTATTTGCTGTATTCAGAGAACCCAGGTTGTCTGACACTTGCTCCTCGGGACATCAGCCCATCCAGGATAACAGAAGAAACAGGTGTCTGAGAAAGCCATCATGATGCCATAAGGCTAAACAACCTAAAATCAGGGAGTTTCATGGCTGCCGAAATCCATTTAGGTTCTCTCTATGGATGACTGCAGTGAAAAAAATCTTTAACATGGCCTTCAGTGTGGAAAAACCATTCTGTGTATTTCTATCACAAAAGGGGCTCTCCAGAGTTGAAGGCTTCCTGAGAAGGTTGTTTTGTTTGTTTTTTTTTAATTTGGGTGGTGAGTATGGCAGGAAGAAGGGCCTCTGGTTGGGGGGAAGGGGTGGAGGGGGCGGTGGTCAGGACAATCTTACCAGCACATAATGTGCCATTAAAACAATGCTAGCCACAGAGAGGGAGAGAGCCTAGGTGCTATCAGGAATGCTAATGTGTTATTGATTTGCATGTTTACTTGGTTGTTTTCCCACTGAAATTTAAAAAGACATGAAGTTATAGCTCATTAAAATCTTTAAATGCAAAAAAAAAAGGCAAACCACCTCTTATTACAGGCACCTCTGAGAAAGAACTCTCCCACCACATTCATCCACTACATTCATCTTTCTTTGAAACTGGCTGGTATTTGGATGTTTAAAATGGTTCCCGGCTGATTGTCTAGCACAAACTCTCTGTCTGGCCTTACTTTCCTTTAGAATCATTTTATAATGAAAAGAGACTGATGCTAAACCCAAATAGTCAGTGGCCCCCTGAACAACAAAATAAAAATAGTAAGGAAAAGTCCAGACTGATGCTTTACTTCATCCTACAAACAAAATTCCTGAGGCTCTTTTTCCTTCAGACTTCTGAAGTTTTAAAAATACAATTTCTCTTTCAAAAAAACTATTTAAGAATGTCAGGGAAAACTTTTAATGTTCTAAATGGGAAATCCAGTTCCATGTGGCAAACTCCTTGGTGTTATTTCCATATGAGATGATCATTGAGAGGGAATGTGGAGCCTGTAGCCGGATTGATGTAAGACTTTGGGCAAATTCCTTTATGTCTTACCTACTTATCTATGGCTGCATAACAAATTCTCACAAATTTATCAGCTTAAAAACCACACATATTTATTATCTCACAGTTTCTGTAGGTCAGGAATCTGGACCAGCTTAGCTGGATCTTCTGCTTCATATCTCTCACAAGACTGCCATCGAGTTACCAGCTAGGGCTGGAGTCTCCTCCGAAGGTTCATTTAGGGAAGTGTTTGCTTCCAAGCTCAGGTTGTTGGCAAAATTGTGTTTTTTCAAGGTATTTTAGACTGAGGATCTCAGTTCCTAAGCTGCTTAGACTTAAAGCCCATAGACTTTCTGGGGCATCTGGGTGGCTCAGTCAGTTGAGCATCTGACTCTTGGTTTCAGCTCAGGTCACAGTCTTGAGGTTGTGGGATTGAGCCCCACATCTGGCTCCATGCTAAGCACAGAGTCTGCTTGGGATGGTCTTTATCTCTCTCCCTCTGTCCCTACTCCCCATGAACTTTCTTTCATTCTCTCTAAAATAAATAAATCTCACAAACAACAAAAAACACCTATAGATTTTGTGCTTGCAGGGATATTGTTGAGATTGCAATGGTCTGAATTCTCTAAAATGTCCTTCCTTGTGGAAAAATAATTGTATTCCTTGACACAATACAATACAATTCCATTCCTCCCCTACCTGGCAACTTGCCTCACCAAAGCCAGCAAAGGAGAGAAACTGCTGGCAGGACAGAAGTCACTACCTTATGTAGCCTAATTGCAGAAGTAACATCCCATCACCTTTGCCATATTCTGTTGATTAGAAGCATGTCACCAGGTCTCCCACACTCAAGGGGAGGGATCACACAGGGCATAAATATCAGGAAGCAGAGATCACTAAGGGATGTCTTAGAATCTGTTCATCACATCTCTGTACTTCAGGTTTCTTATCTATAATATAGGAATGATAATGACCCCTACTTTATCAGATTATTGTAAGAATTAAATGTGTTATTCATATAAGGAGCTTCAAAGAATGCCTGACACATAGCAAATGTTAAATACTAGCTATCATTGTCATTGGTTTTATATATTTTTTAATTTTATGATTTTATTATTATGTGTTATAAGTCATGCTCTTTTAGCTTTCTATTGGTTTTCTGCACACATCAGAATAAATAGAGTAGGAAAGGTAGTAAGCATGGCAGACCAAGCTGACTAGCATTAACCCACCCGAACCGGAATCCAGTTGCCTCCACCCCATTACCAACCTAACAATACTGTAATGTCAACTAAAATGAAAAAGAAAAAAAGAGCCTTTCTGGTTAAGATAGGAGAGATCATTAAAGCCTCATAACTTAAATCTGATCCCCTATCTACTCTCTCAAAAGCCATCCTATTTACTAAGTCTAACCTTTAGCGAACATCATCAACTTTCTATTTTTCAACATGATAGTGATCATAAGTTTACTGAAAAGAACCAGAATTACATGACCTATGGACCTCAACACTGCCTTTATCTATAGTGCATGAAGGAGATCTGGTTTGCTGCTCCAGCCTCTTCATGGGGAAAGATTGGTGGGTTTGGTGCCAGTGAGCCACATTTTAAGAAAAGCTACTCTACAAAATTCCACACATTAAATCTGAGAGACCAAGTGTGTTTGCATATTAAATACACATATTTATTTCCCTTAGCAAAAGGGTCCACCTTCAGGTTCCTTCAAAGAGAACACTCCTCTAACCATTTATGTGTTTAGAGAGCAGATCAATGATTTGAGGGAAGAAGCCAAAGTTAAAGAATTAGAGCTCACATAAGTAAGAATTCGCTATTAAAGAATCTCTGAAGTCATAATATCAATCAAAGGAAATCTTTTGTACACAGATTGAGAAATTTGTCCTGCTTTGTTTCCCTGCACAGACCATGAGATCCTGGGATCCTGGAGGAAAACAAACCACATCCCAGACATTTTTGAAATGTTGGCATTTTGTATAACACCAGACACAGCACAGGCCCTCCATGTGTTTGTGGAGTAACTAAATGATCGAATGCCTAACTGACTGATTTCCAGACTTACTGACTGACTACTGAATGACATCGTCTGAAAAGTCAAAGGTGTTAGTCTTATATACTGTCACTGCTTTCAAATATAGGCGTATTCAGTAACTGATCAATAAACACAGGTTTCAACAAAGTGCTACTAGAACAATGGTTATCTATATACAAAGAAATGAACCTCAAGCCAAACCTTATACAAACATTAACTAAAATCATGTCATAGACACAAAGATAAAACATAAAACTAGAAAACAATTCAAAGAGAACATGAGATAAAATCTTCATGACCTGGGGTTAGCGGAAGAATTCTTAGACATGATGACAAAAGCATGATCTGTAAAAGAAGAAAACAGATAAACAGAACTTCATTGAAATTAAAAACTTTTGTTCACTGAAAGCCGCTGTTAAAATAAGTAAAATACAAGGGACAGACTGGGAGGAAATATTCATAAAACATATCTGACAAAGGACTTGTATTCAGAATATGTAAAGAACTCTCAAATTCAATAGTATGAAAACAAACAAACCAATTAAAAAGTGGGCAACAGATTTCAGCAGACATTTCACCAAAGATATAAGGACAGGAAACAATGTTCCACATCATAAGCCATTAGGAAAACACAAATGAAAACCATGATGATACACCAGTACACAGTTACTCGAATGGCTAAAATAGAAAATACTGACAATACCAAGTGCTGGTCAGGATACAGAGCAACTGGAACACTCATACATTGCTAGTGGGAATGCAAAGTGGTACAGCCACTTTGAAAAATAGTTAGGCAGCTTCCCATAAAGCTAAGTATATACTTAATATGACTCAACAAACCCACTCCTATTTACCCTAGAGAAATGAAGACTCATGGTCACATAAAAACCTGCACACAAATGTAATCATTCATAACTGCTCCAAACTGGAAACAACTCAAGTATCCTTCAACAGAGGACTAGTTAAACAAACTGTAGTACATCCAATCCATGGACTATTCCTCACCAATTTAAAAAACAAAACAAAATCTAAAGACACATGCAACACCTTGGATGAATTTCAAAGGCATTATACCGTGTGAAAGAATCCAGTACTTAAAGGTTATATATTATACAAGTCTGTGTCTGACATTCTTGAAAAGACAAAACCATGGTGATGAACAGCTCAGTGGTTGCGAGATGACAGGGATGGGATCTGAGGGAGTTTTTGGTATGAGGGAACTGTTCTGTAATTAACTGTGGTAGTGGTAACACAGGCCTATTCACATATTAAAATTGATATAGAACTGTATACCAAAAGGGGGAGAAACCCCATTTTACTGTATGATAATTTTTAGATTAAAAAAATTAAATAATGAAGATGGATTTATCTGGTTTTACACAAATAAACTTCATGGCCCAAGCTACCTCAGGACAGCTTCCTGTATAATGAGAGGTTTCTGGTTTGAAAGAACATGAGTGGCAGCCCCTGACAGTACCTCTCCCAGATTCACTCTAAACTACATCTGAAAACAGAGAAAAATTATAAAACTCACCAGATTACATAGGAGAAGAACTACCAGCATCCTGGTCAGATTCCAAAAGGATTTTCCACATGATCAAGGGAACTGGGTTAGTCAATGAAATTAAGGGCCCTTCTGTGGTAAGGACATCTCAAAATAAGTGGAAAGATCTTTCTTCTCAACCACATTATCTCCTGGTCATTTCTTGGCAAACAGAAAAACTAGGCATCTACTTCTTTGCTCTTTTGTGAACTACTACTCAACAGCCAGAGTGATATTCCCATCTCCTCATTGCCATTCAGACACTGCATCTCTCAAAAAATAACTACTTAGGAGTAAGCACTGGGACTGGTACATGTTATCAAGAGGCCGCTATGTACACAAAGGAAGAAATAGGAAGAAACTAGAAATTCAACATGAGGATTATGGTGTTCCTGGACTCCAAGATATGGGTCTGAGAGGTGGATATGACCAATACCTCCCTGATGGATAATGAAGCAATGGTTGAAGCCACCTGGTTTATATCCTTGACTCCACCACTTACTAGCTGTGTGTCCTAGGAAAGGTCATTTACCATTTCTGTGCTTCGTATGTATTAAGAGAATAATAGTGTGTATCTCTTGGTGAGGATTAATAAGTTAATATATTAAAGTTTATAGCAGTGGATTTTCCTTCACTCTATACTACCGCCCCACGGTATAGATTTTTTTTCCTATCTACTCATAGTTAACTCAGAAGAGATTAATTTAGAGGACTATATGAAAACAACCTCTAACATTTATATGATACAATGTTATACCAAAATTCCTCAAAAATCAAATTACTGAAAACTGCTAATAGGAGAAAATCTTAAAAGTAGCCCAAAAACTCACAAAAAACAAAAACAGTTCAAACAGAGGAACAGAAATAAGAACTATAGCCCACTTCTTGTCAGAAACAATGAGTCTTGCACATGAAAAAGTGCTCCACATCACTCAGCATCTGGGAAATACAAATCAAAACCACAATGAGATACCACCTCACACCAGTCAGAATGGCTAAAATTAACAAGTAAGGAAATGACAGATGCTGCCGAGGATGTGGAGAAAGGGGAACCCTCCTACACTGTTGGTGGGAATGCAAGCTGGTGCAACCACTCTGGAAAACAGCATGGAGGTTTCACAAAAAGTTGAAAATAGAGCTACCCTACGACCCAGCAATTGCACTACTCGGTATTTACCCTAAAGATACAAACGTAGTGATCCGAAGAGGCACATGCACCCGATGTTTACAGCAGCAATGTCCACAATAGCCAAACTATGGAAAGAACCTAGATGTCCATCAACAGATGAATGGATAAAGAAGATCTGGTATATATATCCAATGGAATACTATGCAGCCAACAAAAGAAATGAAATCTTGCCATCTGCGACGACATGGATGGAACTAAAGGGTATTATGCTTAGCGAAATAAGTCAATCGGAGAAAGACAACTATCATATGATCTCCCTGTATGAGGAAGGGGAGATGCAAAGTGGGGGCGTTGGGGGTAGGAAAAGAATAAATGAAACAAGATGGGATCAGGAGGGAGACAAACCATAAGAGACTCTTAATGTCACAAAACAAACTGAGGGTTGCTGGGGGGAGGGGGTAGGGAGAGGGTGGTGAGGTTATGGACATTGGGGAGGGTATGTGCTATGGTGAGTGCTGTGAAGGGTGTAAACCTGGCGATTCACAGACCTGTACCCCTGGGGCTAATAATACATATGTTAATTTAAAAAAAAAAAGAAAGAAAAAATGAGTCTTAGAACACTACATCAAAAACTAATGATATATGGTATGGTGACTAACATAACATAATAAATAAATAATAAGATGTAATATTACCAAATTAAAAAAAAAAAAAGAAAGAAAGAAAGAAAGAAACTATGTAGGCAGAATACAATAGAACACCTTTAAAGTGATAGGGAAAAGTATGCCCTGTCAACCTTGAATTCTATAACCAGCAAAAATAGCTTTTAAAAATGAAGGTGAAACATTGACTTTTTCAGGCCAACAAAACTGATAAAATGTATTGCTAGGTTGGTAATGTCCAATGAAATTCCTTTAACAAGAAATGTTTTTCAGGCACAAAGAAAATGACACAAATGGAAATGTGGATCTACAAAGGATAAGAATGTTTACACACTTCACAGCACTAACCATAGCACATACCCTCCCCAATGTCCATTACCCCACCCACCTTTCCCGACCCCCTCCCCCCAGCAACCCTCAGTTTGTTTTGTGAGATTAAGAGTCACTTATGGTTTGTCTCCCTCCCAATCCCATCTTGTTTCTTTTCTTCTTTTTCTGCCC
>PISX010034771.1:0-13619 GCA_004024625.1 Mellivora capensis
AAGAATGTGTATTCTGTTGCTTTGGGATGAAATGTTCTGAATATATCTGTGATGTCCATCTGGTCCAGTGTGTCATTTAAGGCCTTTATTTCCTTGTTGATCTTTTGCTTGGATGATCTGTCCATTTCAGTGAGGGGAGTGTTAAAGTCCCCTACTATTATTGTATTATTGTTGATGTGTTTCTTTGATTTTGTTATTGTTTTATATAGTTGGCTCTACCACGTTAGGGGCATAGATATTTAAAATTGTTAGATCTTCTTGTTGGACAGACCCTTTGAGTATGATATAGTGCCCTTCCTCATCTCTTATTATAGTCTTTGGCTTAAAATATAATTGATCTTATATAAGGATTGCCACCCCAGCTTTCTTCTGATGTACATTAGCATGGTAAATTGTTTTCCACCCCCTCACTTTAAATCTGGAGGTGTCTTCGGGTCTAAAATGAGTTTCTTATAGGCAGCATATTGATGGGTTTTTTGTTTTTTTTATCCATTCTGATACCCTGTGTCTTTTCATTGGGACATTTAGCCCATTAACATTCAGGGTAAGTATTGAGAGATATGAATTTAGTACCATTATATTGCCTGTAAGATGACTGTTACTGTATATTTTCTCTGTTTCTTTCTGATCTACTACTTTTAGGCTCTCTCTTTGCTTAGAGGACCCCTTTCAATATATCCTGTAGAGCTGGTTTGATGTTTGCAAATTCTTTCAGTTTTTGTTTGTCCTAGAAGCTTTTTATCTCTCCTTCTATTTTCAATGATAGCCTAGCCAGATATAGTATTCTTGGCTGCATGTTTTTCTCATTTAGTGCTCTGAATATATCATGACAGTTCTTTCTGGCCTGCCAGGTCTCTGTGGATAAGTCTGCTGCCAATCTAATATTTTTACCGTTTTACGTTACAGACTTCTTTTCCCGGGCTGTGTTCAGGATTTTCTCTTTGTCGCTAAGACTTGTAAATTTCACTATTAGGTGATGGGGTGTGGACCTATTCTTGTTGATTTTGAGGGGGGTTCTCTGCACCTCCTGGATTTTGATGCTTGTTCCCTTTGCCATATTAGGGAAATTCTCTACAATAATTCTCTCCAATATACCTTCTGCTCCCCTCTCTCTTTCTTCTTCTTCTGGAATCCCAATTATTTTAATGTTGTTTCATCTTATGGTGTCACTTATCTCTCGAATTCTCCCCTCATGGCCCAGTAGCTGTTTGTCTCTCTTTTGCTCAGCTTCTTTTTTCTCTGTCATTTGGTCTTCTGTATCACTAATTCTTTCTTCCTCCTCATTTATCCTAACAGTAAGAGCCTCCATTTTTTATTGCACCTCATTAATAGCTTTTTTTTAATTTCAACTTGGTTAGATTTTAGTTCTTTTATTTCTCCAGAAAGGGCTTTTATCTCTCCAGAGATGGTTTCTCTAATATCTTCCATGCCTTTTTCAAGCCCGGCTAGAACCTTGAGAATCGTCATTCTGAACTCTAGTTCTGACATATTACCAATGTCTGTATTGATTAGGTCCCTGGCCTTCGGTACTGCCTCTTGTTCTTTTTTTATGGTGCGTTTTCCCGCCTTGTCATTTTGTCCAGGTAAGAATATATGAAGGAGCAAATAAAATACTAAAGAGGTGTCAAAGACCCCAGGAAAATGCACTTTAACCAAATCAGAAGAGACCCCAAATCGTGGGGGGGAGAAAGGGGATAAAAAGAAGTTCAGGAAAAAAGAATTAGAAAGGAAAAACAAATAAAGAAAAATATAAAAAAGAAAAAAAATATATATATATTAGACTGGTGACTAGAACAGGGTCATCCACTTAATTTTGGGAGTATTTTGGTCTCTTAGAAGAAACTACCTCCCAAAATTTTAAAGAATGAAAAATGTATATAAACACAGTGAAGGGATGGAATATGCCTATAAAGATGAAAAAAAAATTTTTTTTGATTTCTAAAAAAGGAGTTGATAAAGTAAGTTGGTTGGGAGAATAAAGAAAAAGAAAGTGGAGAGAATTTGCTCAGGTTGGAGACTAGAACAAGCCTGGAGCTAGATTTAGGGTATATTTTGATCTATTAGAAGAAGTACCCCAAATTTTTTAGAAGAAAAAACCCTATGTGTATACAAAAAATAAAGTTAAATACAATGAAGGATAAAATATGACTATAATAATGAAGGTTCAAAAAAGATTATTATTATTTTTTATGAAAGGTATTGTTAAGATAAACTAGTTAAAAAGCGTTAAAAAAGGAAAGGGTAAAAGTTAAAAAAAATTTAAGCAGAAGAAAAAAAATAAAATTCAAAAAATATTAACTGCAAGACTAAAGAATCATGGGGAGAAAGCCATGAATTCCGCGCTTTGCTTTCTCCTCCTCTGGAGTTTCGCTGCTCTCCTTGGTAAGTGAACTTGGTTTTGGCTGGATTTCTTGTTGATCTTCTGGGGGAGGGGCCTATTGTAGTGATTCTCAAGTGTCTTTGCCCGAGGCAGAGCTGCACCGCCCTTACCAGGGGCCGGGGCTAAGTAATCCGCTCGAGTTTGCTTCGGGAGCTTTTGTTCCCTGAGCACTTTCCGTAGAGTCCGGAGGACGGGAATGAAAATGGCGGCCTCCTAATCTCTGGCCCCCACTCCTCAGTGCGCACTCAGAGAAAAGCCCCAGCCACTCCCGTCTCCCTGGCCTCTGGCTGCGCTCCGAGCTCACCCAGTCTGCGACCGGTTCAAGGTAACCCCGAGCTGAGAGCTCACTCCTCGGCTCTGTCTCTGTAGCCAGCTTCCCCCTCTAATACCTGTGAGCTCTGTGACACTCAGACACCCCCAATCCTTCTGTGACCCTGCGGGACCTGGGGCCACGCTGACCCCACAGTTTAGTCTCTGGAGCGATGTCCCTCAGTGGAGCAGACCTTTAAAAGTCCTGATTTTGTGCTCCGTTGCTCCACCGCTTGCTGGGAGCCGGTCCCTCTCCATGCGGTCTGTCTTCCCGTCACTTTGGATTCACTTCTCCGCCAGTCCTACCTTTCAGAAAGTGGTCGATTTTCTGTTTCTAGAATTGCTGTTCTTCTCTTTGATCTCCTGTTGGATTTGTAGGATTGATTAGCTATCTAGCTGATCTCCTGCTACCTGATGTAGTCTCAGCTGCTACTTCTCTGCCATCTTGACTCCTCCAAGGCACATTCTTTCTAAATGACATACATGTTCACTGCCTAGCTTTCCATTCTTATCCCATAACACCTTCAGATATTGGTATTTGCTTTTCACTGATACATCATTGGTGAAATTCTAGCTTCATTCACCCAAACCCCTAGAACACAGCCTTGGTAGAGTGATATCTATATTTGAAGGTTTATATAAGGCTCTTCAGAGTAGAGCAACACCATGTACTTGAAGCACAGAAGAAATGGGTATGTTCTAAGGAAAAGAAAGAAACAAGGAACAAACTTCCTGCATGAATTCCATCTTCCCTTTGACCTTGAAATGAAAATGTGGGAGCCCTGCGGAGATGGGCCTTGCCTCTATCAATATGGCATTCCTAGGCTGGGTAAGAGCCTTCTGTTGAAGAAGGAACATGGTCCCAGATCATACCTCATTCCTCTACCGGTGATGCTGGGCTAGATGACTTGATGTGGTTCCCACTCTGGTGTGGGGATGTTCATGATGGACTTGAAAGGGTAATAGAAAAATATTCTTTAGAAGGGGGGCAAATTTTACCACAGGTTTTCAAATTGCTTTCAGGTCACTCAGCTCTATTTGTCAAGGTTTTATGGGCATGTCCCAAGCTTCCAGCTCTGTCACAAAGGCCAGGCTCCTTAAATGATTCAGCCACACTTATTGAACATCCACATGTGAGACAATAGTCTAATGTAAGGGATAAATGTGCAGGATACATCCTCTCCATTGTTTGCATTCTAGTGGAAAAAATGCATGCTATGTAGTAAATACTTAATTTCTAAGAATTTTGTCACATCCAGGTTAGGGTTCCTTAAAAATAAGCCCAGGGACACCTGGGTGGCTCAGTTGGTTAAAGCCTCTGCCTTCAGCTCGGGTCATGGTCTCAGGGTCCTGGGATCGAGCCCCGCATCGGGCTCTCTGCTGGGCGGGGAGCCTGCTTCCCCCTCTCTCCCTGCCTACTTGTGATCTATCTCTCTCTGTCCAATAAATAAATTAAAAAAAAATAAAAAATAAAAGGCCAAGAGGCGGGTAGACTCTGCACCCTGAAGAATTTCAAGAATTCCTACATTCCTACACCATTCTTCAGAGATTCTAAGATGTTTTTCCCACTGATAAGACTTTTTAAATACCTAAGGTTCATTCAGAGACTTCTTGGAAAGGATTTTGCCCTTGTGATTTAAACATGAAGTCCTCCGAATTTGAGAATAGTATTTCCTGACCTTAGATTTCCATGGGATTTCAGAGCTATCTGTGGATGTTTGGCTTTCCTAAAACAGAATTCTTTTCAGGTTTTTGGGTATGTCTGTAGCTAACATACCTTCCTTCATCTCTTGTCTCAGATGACATCCAAGAAACATGCAGGCTGTATCCATGACATCACCGATCTAGAAGTTTCTCCTCCTCCGGCATTGCTTCCAGATGTCCAGATTCCAAAACACCATCTAACCTCTTCTGAAAAACAACATTTCATGATACATTTTCCCCAAGAGCATGGGATTAATTATTTCCATACACACAGTTGTTAATTATGTTTCCAAACTACTGCTGATACGGCATCTAGCAGAATTAGTCTCTGGGCAGAGTGTCCTCTTTTTTTTTTTTTTTTTTTTTGAAATAAGAGATTTAATTTGATGCAGTAATTATGACAAGTACTTTCTTGCTCTTTTTCTCACCAGTTTGTTTGACTTATCTGTGCCTTGCCCAACAGACTTCCTCTTTCTTATGAAATACCAGGTTTCTAAATACTCTCCTTTTATGACAGTCTTCACACATTGGCCCTATGTCCTCCTCAAATTTAAGCTGTAAGATAGGCTGTTTATTAAATGGTTGCATGTCAATTTCATTCACACGAATCATCTATACAGTAGATGTTTGGAGATTTTGATATGAAAAATGTCCTTGTAGAAATCAACTGTAATAGGAAACTTTCTCTAGCCGTTCTCTGCTGCAAGCCTAGATTGGGAGCCCAGGAGAAGATGCCCAGTAATTTGTCTCATTGCATCCCTTGGCTGTTACGATTCTATAGATACTGCATTCAGAACTTCTTTTATCAGTTGTTCATAACTTTCACAGAATGTTCTACTCTCCCTACCTTATTCACATCAATCAATAAACAATATACTAGCTGGAGATAAGCCAAGATGTGTCTTTGAGATAAAAAGGCTTAAAGACCTGAGAGATGTTGGAGAGGAGATACTGAGTGTTACCAGTAGCCAGAACAGTTTGGATTCCGACGAACAACCTTCATCCATGCTATCAAGAGCAGAATCTAACCACTCAAACACATCAAGTCGTAGGAGAGTGCAGACCACTGAGAGGCTTGAAGGTTGCATGTGTTTCTGCATGTGCATGTGTGGGTAAATGAGTATGTAGCCTACTGTAATACATACATGAGTAAGTTCAGGGTCTCAACCTTGCATATTTCCCTACTGTTGAATGTTTTCTACGTCAGTATGCGCTCTTTGTATCATCTAAAATATACTTCCTTGTAAGGCATTAGCAGGAATGATTATGTCATTCAATCTGTTTCATCAAGAAGGCTATCCTTCATTCTCAAGCCATGTTTTGTATCTCTTGGCACGTTGGTTAAGTGTCTCCTTTTAAGTCTGGCCAGCTAGGTGATTTTGTTTTAGCAAACAAAGGTCTGGGCCCAAGATCTCCACTCTAGGTTGGTTTCAACTTCTTTGGCGGACTGTGAGGCCCATGCCTGCGATCAGGTGAAAAGAGAAGTGGGCTGGCCTCCTTATCAGAAGGGATAAGATTATCCTGAATAAAGGGAGGCTCTTTTCTTCCTGTGGCATCTGCATTTTTTTTAAGCATGTAAAGTCAAGTTTTGCTGAGGATCTGTACACTTTTCTCTACCTTCTCTCCAGGCAAATCCTCCCTGAGGCCAAGCTTACCTTACCTGCCTCATGATACTTTATGAGACTAGCCGATCTTTAAAAATATCTTCCAACGCTTCGCTTCTGCGGTATCTATACTCCATTTGAGATTTTGTCTTTAATCTTGGGTTGTTACTTTCTATTTTAGAAAATACCATATATACTCAGTAAAGGAACTGAAGGTAGAAGGTGTGATGAGGCAGTGACTTAGACATATCTATCCCTCATGTGCCTGCATTATCTCTGAGTGTGTTCAGTAAATGCTTATAAATTCACTGTGAGACTGTATAGCATAATGGCTGGAAACCTTACTCTGGAACTAGATGCTTACATTAAATCTGGGCTTGGCCACTTATAATGTGTGATTTGGGGCTGGTCACTTAACTTCTCTGTGCTTCAATGTATTAATCTGTAAAATGATAATACTAAGAGGAGCTACCTCAGAATTGTGGCTTACATGCCTTAGTAAAGGCATGTAGAAAAGCCATTAGAACAAATCCTAGCACATACAAAGGGCTATTGATATTTACGTATATGGTGATTTGTGAATGAGTAAAAAATCAAAATTACAGTCTACTTATGGTTAATATATAACATACGGAGATTTAGTTTAATGCCCTAGACAATTCTATTTAGAGATGTTCTTATTTCCCCCCTCTTTTTTTTCTATTCTCTTTCCTTCCTCATTTTCCTCTTTTCCCATTCTTCCTTTTTCCCAGCTGCTATCTTTAAAATTAGGAACAATGGCACATATATTAGGCAGTATAAGAATATGTGAATATTAAGTGCCCATTTAAACACTTAATGAGTTAAGTAATGAGTGAATTATCCTAAAATACGAAATAAAGTTCTGTTTCTGTCCACTCTATCACCATATATTAACAACTTATTGTGCAGACCACTAGAGGAAGATGAAAGATTCTGAGTCTGCTATGGATACTCAAGTCTGGGAAAGCAGACACACAAGTAAAGCAGCAAGAACACTGAGCTATTAGTTTGGGGATGGTGTTACATCCAGCGTGCTTCTGAAGGACAGAGAAAGTCACCCAGCCCACTCTGCTGAGGGCATAGGGGCCTCTCTTTCTTCTCAAGATTGACCTACAACATCTATTTACTTTTTGGTCCTTCACTTTGTGGTGTCAGTGGTTCAATCGTGAACTAGAACATGCAGACACAGTAATCTCTTGTATACAATTTTGTTTATAGTCCTAGAAGCATTCTAGAAAACAGAGATACCAACCTTTAGGAAGCCTTGCATTCATAGGTTGGCTTTATTTAAGTATTATTTAGGGAACATGTTTTTATTTTCAAATTGATTCTTGGAAGTGAGAAATTACTTTCTATGGTATGTGAGTCCTATCTGTGCATTTAATTGTTTGCAAATAGGACTGTTTCTTGCTTGAGAGATTGGAGCCTTAGTTTAGAGCTACAGTGTGGGGACACACCATTCCCTGTAGGTAGAATACAAATGAGATACCGCATCCAGTTGTTACAGTGCATCACCATCAGAAGTTTGGTCTGTGTTGCAGCAAAATAAGGCTGGCAGGTGATTCTCATGCTCCATACTGAGGCCTGCTTGATCCCTTTTGCCAATGCAACATTTGAGGAAATACATGTAATGGTTTGGCCTTAGGTCATAGAGATCTTTGCCTGAATCTGGGAATTGTAGGCTTCCATGAAGGAAATGGAAACATAAAGTGACCAAAGGCAATTCTCCGTTTAAGATCCTTAAGACATGATATCTCATATTGCAAAGAAAGGTCAAATAAAGTTTTTTGTGTCTAGTAGCTTTACTTCTTGGCCAATCTGTGCCTACTGTTTCTTTAAAAAAATAAAATAAAAAAGATGTGTTTGTGTGTGTGTTGGAGGATTGTGTGATTAGCTTTACTTTCTCTAGCCTTGCACCACTCTGGGGGTGCACCCTTTTCCTGGGTGTCCACACGGCTCGATGATAACCCCAGGCTGGCTGGGTATGGCTGGCTGCATGGATTCGAAGGTGGTAAAAGCAAATTGGCCATCTGTCTGGGGCTGGTGTAGACACATAACAGAGATAATACTGGATAACATTCAGATTGATGTTTTCCCCCAAGGGTGGTTTGAGGGGTTTTGTTTTGCATGTTTTTCAACAGACCTGGTTTAAAAATTCATGGATGCACCTGGTTGTTTGTTCCATCCTCTGTTTTTCCGATATTCTGGTACAGCCAAAACCTCCTCAGCAAGAGACTAAATTGGAAAAGGGTTGTATTCAGAGCTTAGGAGAAAATCTGTGCAGTTTTCAGGAAAATCACCTAAGCATAGTGCTGCAAACTAAAAAGATGGGGTGTTTTTCAGGTCAAGATTCTCAGGAGTTAGCAGCACCACTCAGTTCACTTTTCAACCGGTCTTAGAGCAAAACATCCTTTAGCCAAATGTTATATTTGAAAAAAATGGAAATTTGGGTTGGATCCTATTGCCTACGGATGCTCAGAAGTGTTTGATGCACTAGATGCAGACAAAACCAGCCTGAACCAAATGGCACTGCTTTTCCCAGGAGGTAATCTTACTGAATCTCCTAGGGGGAAGGTGATATGTGAGGAAAGTGGTTATCAGATCAAAAAAGGTGCTATCTCTTCCATGTAAGAGTTATTCTGGGGCCAAAGTGAAAATTCTAGTTCAGCTGTGGAGGAGCCAAATTAAATTGGGTTAGGATCCAGGGAACTCTGTTGCAGATCAGTGAATCAGTAAAAGTTTTCTATTCCCCATGCTTCTTTGTCTCTGTCTCTTGTGCCCTCCTTTACCCCAGGAAAAGTGAAGAAAAAGATTTAGCCTCAAGGCTGAGCTTTAATAAACAGAGTGACCTTTACATTCTCGCTCAAAGAAGTAAATATAATCTTATAGGCGTCATTGGCAACTGAGCCTGGGTGGGATGGGACTTACGGGCAGAAGGCCGCCCTAGAATGTACCTTCAGAGAGAAAACAAATTTGATAAAGGGGCTGGTGAGAAATGCTGTATGTCAAGAAGATAGACATCTTCTTAAAAATTGGTGCTCTTCGATTTAGAAGCCTGATGAACTTTCCACAGTTTTAAGCTTCCATTTAGCACAAACTTCTTTTGGCTGTTCTTGATACCGTAGTTTTACCTTGATTTCAGAAACTCTTGAACTGCCAACATGTAAATTAAGCAATTCTTTGTTTAACACAAAGAAACAGCACAGGCTTCTTTGAAATAACAGGCAGTCCTTTTACATTTTACTAAGGGCAAAACTTAAGACTCCAATGCCAGGGTTTAGTGCCAGAAAAAGACCAATTAAGGATGAAGAATGGTATTTTTGGAAAAGGTAATGCCGTTTATAGGTTTAGAGGATTTGATTCACTAGAATTTAATATGCCCATAATCTCACTAGTACCTTTCACCCTAGAAAAATTACATAATGTTTGAACCAAAAGAAATACTAGAAACTATCTGTTTCAACCCAGCAGTTTAAGAGGAGGTATTTTGCCTCAGAGAAGGTAAGTGACTTTCCCAGTGCTCCAGGACTAGACAGTAGCAGAAATGGAACCCAGTTTCCCATCCAAGTATGTGCTGCTTTTCCCCCATGACCTCTCCTGCAGCTCCCCTACCTTCACAAAGCATCCTGGCTGGGAACAGTGGACCTCTTTCCTAGTCCCAGAGCTGTAGCAGTTTTTGTTTTGACTCCCTCATGTTGGATAACTCGAGTACATGTTGCAAACATCTTGTTCCTCACAAATGGCAAAGAGAACAGAAAAGTCCATTATTCTAAGGACTTAGAAAAGATGCAGATGGAGTCATTTCTCCAGACGAGAAGGATCATCAAGGCCACGGCTTCTGTCCACATCTCTCACCAGCAGCATCATCACCCGATCTGTTCCTTGGTGTTCCCATTCTGATGATTTTGTTTCTCATTCTCACAGATAATTTTGAAAGTAGTGAGGGTGATCTAAAGCCACAGAAGCTAGAGAGAGTTGTAAGAAGGAGCTAACCACGGTCGTGTGTCTTTTCTGAGCCAGCGGTGTGGATGGTGGACCAGTACTTCCCAAGGTGCATTCACAGAGCCCTGTTTCTTCAGAAGCTCCACAAACAAAAATGCATTCTGTCTTCTAATACATTTGGCAGATGTTACACATGATTTCCCTTGTTTTGCTTCAGAATGTGGTCTCTAGAGACTTTTGTAAACCAAAGGAACCTTTTTGTTTTTTTTTTCTTTATGCTAGTATTCCTCAGATTTATATAACACTTTTTTTTAAGTATTACAACAATTTTGCTAAGAAAATGCTGTGCTCATTCCTTTGGGCTTGTTTAAATCATCATAAACACCTACTCTGTGAAGAGGGCATTTTTAGTCCTATTTCATAGCCATGGAAGTAAAGGATCAGGCATAAGAAGTTGTTTCCCAGGGTCACATGACTAATAAGAAGCCCAGCCGGGACCCCAAATGAAGCCCGTGTTCCTTGTACCTATAGGAGTCTCCATTTGAATACCTACTGGCTCCAACAGTTAATTGTAGATGACTTAAGTGACAAGGGACTTTCTGAGCACAAGCATTTTATTTCAAAAAAGAAAAAAAAAATGAGCATATGAGTTGGGAGAAGTGAGGAATATCCTCGGCATCTAATGTGCTCCCTGTCCTCTCGGTCTGTTGTTTTGTCCCATTTTCAACAGCAACAAGGATACAGTGCTTCTCTTTTATTTTAGCTCTGAGTTTATGCTGTTTTTTGTTTTTTTTTTTAATCTTATATTAATGACAAGTACCAACAGAAGGCGACAAAGGGAGGTGCCTGAGTGGCTCAGTGGGTTAAAGCCTCTGCCTTCAGCTCAGGTCATTATCCCAGAGTCCTGAGATTGAGCCCCGCATCGGGCTCTCTGCTCAGCAGGAAGCCCGCTTCTCTCTCTCCCTGCCTGCCTCTTTGCCTACTTGTGATCTCTGTCTGTCAAATAAATAAATAAAACCTTTAAAAAAAAAGGCGACAAAGGATGACGTGGACTGTGGTAAACTGGAAAACATATGACCTCTGTCTAGGTTGGCAGCTCTAAAACTCTTGTTGATTATGACCATTTGGGAATAGGGTCGCTGTACGTCTGCATGTTATTGGAAAGCTGGCCTATCAGTGGTATTCTTTCGGCTAATGTTTTCTATATCAAACAGAACTTGAGTGCCAGTCAGAGTTGGCCTTGGACCAGGGGGTTTTAACCTCTGCATTTCACTGTGCTACTTGCCAAGAAAAGAAGTCTCTCACTGAAATGACTATTTTTATCCTAGTGGTTTCCTCTGTGGCAGTTCCACGTTCGGTGGGCTAGAGGAATTTGCTGAACACTGAAAAGGCACATGTGCTTATTTACATTGGCAAGTGTTAAATTGGGGAAACATATGTTTATTCTCCCCTCCTGTTAGATCCTTGAAGAGTGTTGGTTGTCAGACTTAGCTGTAATTTCCCAGGTGGTATTCTTCTAAAAAGTCCTTTTTAGAATCCCCAGAACTTATAAATTTGGCTGGAAATAACTTTAAAGTATGATTGGAATCCCAGTGGATTGGAATCCTTGTGGTAACGTTTAAATGGCCAGCTTTATGGATACTTTCATCCGGTCTTAAAGATTGTCTGGGTGTGTTCCTGACAAACTTTTTTCTTCGATGAGCCATTGCAGTAACCTCTTAAGTGAGTTCCTTACTGTATTGTCTTCTTTTTAATCCAGCCTCTTTATTGCCTCCAAGGTGAACATCCTAAATGACCTATAGTCTATTTCCTGTATTTTCCTGTATTGAGCCTGAGCAGTTGGCTCAGAATATATAGGTTCTTTTGCCATTTAAGTCAGAATCCCTTTCCATGGCTAGTGCAGCTCTTTGAACTTGGCTGTAGACTGCTTTCCGTAACCTCTGCCATACAGAGAAACTTGGTTGTTACCTGAACATGTAGTGCTTGTTCACATCTCTCTGTCCTTGTGTGCCGACTCCTCTGCCACGAGAGCCTCCCTGCCCCTTCCGTGACTTACCGACGTGGCCTTCAAAACCCCCTTTAGTGTTAAGTGTTCTGTAGCTCCTCCCTTCATTCCAGGAACAGGAACACAAGTGCTCCTCTATGATCTCACATTACTTTGGACATACCTATGCCCCTGCACTGTTCCCACGGAATTTTGTCTGCCGTTTCTGTATCAGAGCTGGTTGTAGAAGAATTCAGTGTCGTAAGACATTCAGTGTCTCATTCCTCGTTTACTGCCTAGTCTTAAGCACAGTCGCTATCACTTGGTACCTGAAACTACTTAAATAAGTTAGGGAGTAAAAAAAGAAGAGGAAGAAGAAATGAATGGTAAACCTCTGGTCACCCCACAAGAAGTGACAATGTTCCCTCAAAAAAAAAAAAAAAAAAGATCTATATTCCAAAAGTTGTATTTTTCTATTCTTGAAATGCCTGAAAAGGGATTGTAAGCATTTTAATTATTGATAATATTTTTATTGAGATAGCCTTTATTTTTTTATTTTTTTTAATTTATTTATTTGTCAGAGAGAGAGGGAGAGAGAGCGAGCACAGGCAGACAGAGTGGCAGGCAGAGGGAGAAGCAGGCTCCCTGCCGAGCAAGGAGCCCGATGTGGGACTCGATCCCAGATCGCTGGGATCATGACCCAAGCCGAAGGCAGCCGCTTAACCAACTGAGCCACCCAGGCATCCCTTGAGATAGCCTTTAAATAAGACAAATCATACTGTTCCATTCAGTGCCTCACTTATGACTTAAATGTAAATTGTATCAAAGAAGAAAAAATGTTTATATTTTCTCATATGTTTGAGAAAAAATTGGTTAACCTAAGCTCATGGTCATTGCTTAGGAGGTCTGTTCATTCTGTGGTCCATTGTTTAGAATGCAGCCCCGAGAATGAGGTCCTTAGGTGTGAGCCATAGAAATGCCAAAAATGCTCTAGAATTATCTTAGCGACATCATCATACCCCTTCCTGCCTAAGTTCACTCCCTTGAGGTTTGCTTCTGTTTCCAGTCGGAATATCTTAATTTACATTTGTAAAGTGCTATTATCATTCTTAAATGAAAACTTCATGGATGTATAAAATCTTGTTAAATAGTAGTTTACCAAATTTGAATTTCTTTGTGAGTGAACTATTTTTTAATATCATACAATTTGCAGTAAATGGGTGGCAAGAAAGGTTTGCCTGGGAATTTATAGTATAGTGAAAAATGGAGAAATAATGTTTTTCTGCCTTCTTTATTTGGGAACACAATTATAAAAATGTGCAGTATAGAGTTTCTAATCTCTTAGGAACTTGTCTTCAAACTTGAAATACTCATTTGAGGTTTCCCATGTGTATGTGTGTATAATATATGCAGAATAATACGACATTGCTTTTTCCAGAAACTTAGACAAGGACAGGAAACATGTATAAATGTGTAGGGCACGTGCACCCGAATGTTTATAGCAGCAATGTCTACAATAGCCAAACTATGGAAAGAGCCTAGATGTCCATCAACAGATGAATGGATAAAGAAGATGTGGTATATATACACGATGGAATACTACGCAGCCATCAAAAGAAATGAAATCTTGCCATTCGCAACGACGTGGATGGAACTAGAGGGTATCATGCTTAGT